>CALNHX010000773.1:211553-287460 GCA_940337035.1 Agriotes lineatus | reverse complement strand
ATAGAAGCTTTAATAATACCTGCAAACGCTTTCTGACAAGTTTGAATTGCTTTGCATACGAAACAAATAAAACGAAAATTTTATTTGCTGTGTAGGCTAAAAGTTCAATATTACGTTTGCGGAAGATATGCAGCTGGGGTGTGCACAATGCCTATAAATATAGTCAGCGGTCTATAATTGATTAATGGTGGTTCTTCGACAAAGAGAGTGCTTCCAAAAGTGCACAAAATAATTCTTAAGTGTCACGCAATGTTACCTACCGATTGCAAACTATATATAAAAGCTTTAATAATACCTGCAAACGCTTTCTGACATGTTTGAATTGTTTTGCATACGAAACAAATAGAACGAAAATTTTATTTGCTGTGTAGTCTAAAAGTTCAATATTACGTTTGCGGAAGATATGCAACTGGGGTGTGCACAATGCCTATAAATATAGTCAGCGGTCTATAATTAATTAACTGTGGTTCCTCGACAAAGAGAGTGCTTCCAAAAGTGCACAATTTAATTCTTAGCTGTCACGCAATGTTACCTACCGATTGCAAACTATATATAAAAGCTTTAATAATACCTGCAAACGCGTTTTGACACGTTTGAATTGCTTTGAATAGGAAACAAATAGAACGAAAATTGTATTTGCTGTGTCGTCTAAAAGTTCAATATTACGTTTGCGGAAGATATGCAACTGGGGTGTGCACAATGCCTATAAATATAGTCAGCGGTCTATAATTAATTAACTGTGGTTCCTCGACAAAGAGAGTGCTTCCAAAAGTGCACAATTTAATTCTTAGCTGTCACGCAATGTTACCTACCGATTGCAAACTATATATAAAAGCTTTAATATTACCTGCAAACGCGTTTTGACACGTTTGAATTGCTTTGAATACGAAACAAATAGAACGAAAATTTTATTTGCTGTGTCGTCTAAAAGTTCAATATTACGTTTGCGGAAGATATGCGACTGGGGTGTGCACAATGCCTATAAATATAGTCAGCGGTCTATACTTAATTAACTGTGGTTCCTCGACAAAGAGAGTGCTTCCAAAAGCGCACAATTTAATTCTTAGCTGTCACGCAATGTTACCTACCGATTGCAAACTATATATAAAAGCTTTAATAATACCTGCAAACGCGTTTTGACACGTTTGAATTGCTTTGCATACGAAACAAATAGAACGAAAATTTTATTTGCTGTGTAGTCTAAAAGATCAATATTACGTTTGCGGAAGATATGCAACTGGGGTGTGCACAATGCCTATAAATATAGTCAGCGGTCTATAATTAAGTAACTGTGGTTCCTCGACAAAGAGAGTGCTTCCAAAAGTACACAATTTAATTCTTAGCTGTCACGCAATGTTACCTACCGATTGAAAACTATATATAAAAGCTTTAATAATACCTGCAAACACGTTTTGACACGTTTGAATTGCTTTGCATACGAAACAAATAGAACGAAAATTTTATTTGCTGTGTAGTCTAAAAGTTCAATATTACGTTTGCGGAAGATATGCGACTGGGGTGTGCACAATGCCTATAAATATAGTCAGCGGTCTATAATTAATTAACTGTGGTTCCTCGACAAAGAGAGTACTTCCAAAAGTGCACAATTTAATTCTTAGCTGTCACGCAATGTTACCTACCGATTGCAAACTATATATAAAAGCTTTAATAATACCTGCAAACGCTTTCTGACATGTTTGAATTGCTTTGCATACGAAACAAATAGAACGAAAATTTTATTTGCTGTGTAGTCTAAAAGTTCAATATTACGTTTGCGGAAGATATGCAACTGGGGTGTGCACAATGCCTATAAATATAGTCAGCGGTCTATACTTAATTAACTGTGGTTCCTCGACAAAGAGAGTGCTTCCAAAAGCGCACAATTTAATTCTTAGCTGTCACGCAATGTTACCTACCGATTGCAAACTATATATAAAAGCTTTAATAATACCTGCAAACGCGTTTTGACACGTTTGAATTGCTTTGCATACGAAACAAATAGAACGAAAATTTTATTTGCTGTGTAGTCTAAAAGATCAATATTACGTTTGCGGAAGATATGCAACTGGGGTGTGCACAATGCCTATAAATATAGTCAGCGGTCTATTATTGATTAATGGTGGTTCTTCGACAAAGAGAGTGCTTCCAAAAGTGCACAAAATAATTCTTAAGTGTCACGCAATGTTACCTACCGATTGCAAACTATATATAAAAGCTTTAATAATACCTGCAAACGCGTTTTGACACGTTTGAATTTCTTTGAATACGAAACAAATAGAACGAAAATTGTATTTGCTGTGTCGTCTAAAAGTTCAATATTACGTTTGCGGAAGATATGCGACTGGGGTGTGCACAATGCCTATAAATATAGTCAGCGGTCTATAATTAATTAACTGTGGTTCCTCGACAAAGAGAGTGCTTCCAAAAGTGCACAATTTAATTCTTAGCTGTCACGCAATGTTACCTACCGATTGCAAACTATATATAAAAGCTTTAATAATACCTGCAAACGCGTTTTGACACGTTTGAATTGCTTTGCATACGAAACAAATAGAACGAAAATTTTATTTGCTGTGTAGTCTAAAAGTTCAATATTACGTTTGCGGAAGATATGCAACTGGGGTGTGCACAATGCCTATAAATATAGTCAGTGGTCTATAATTAAGTAACTGTGGTTCCTCGACAAAGAGAGTGCTTCCAAAAGTGCACAATTTAATTCTTAGCTGTCACGCAATGTTACCTACCGATTGCAAACTATATATAAAAGCTTTAATAATACCTGCAAACGCGTTTTGACACGTTTGAATTGCTTTGAATAGGAAACAAATAGAACGAAAATTGTATATGCTGTGTCGTCTAAAAGTTCAATATTACGTTTGCGGAAGATATGCAACTGGGGTGTGCACAATGCCTATAAATGTAGTCAGCGGTCTATAATTAATTAACTGTGGTTCCTCGACAAAGAGAGTGCTTCCAAAAGTGCACAATTTAATTCTTAGCTGTCACGCAATGTTACCTACCGATTGCAAACTATATATAAAAGCTTTAATATTACCTGCAAACGCGTTTTGACACGTTTGAATTGCTTTGAATACGAAACAAATAGAACGAAAATTGTATTTGCTGTGTCGTCTAAAAGTTCAATATTACGTTTGCGGAAGATATGCGACTGGGGTGTGCACAATGCCTATAAATATAGTCAGCGGTCTATACTTAATTAACTGTGGTTCCTCGACAAAGAGAGTGCTTCCAAAAGTGCACAATTTAATTCTTAGCTGTCACGCAATGTTACCTACCGATTGCAAACTATATATAAAAGCTCTAATAATACCTGCAAACGCGTTTTGACACGTTTGAATTGCTTTGCATACGAAACAAATAGAACGAAAATTTTATTTGCTGTGTAGTCTAAAAGTTCAATATTACGTTTGCGGAAGATATGCAACTGGGGTGTGCACAATGCCTATAAATATAGTCAGCGGTCTATAATTAAGTAACTGTGGTTCCTCGACAAAGAGAGTGCTTCCAAAAGTGCACAATTTAATTCTTAGCTGTCACGCAATGTTACCTACCGATTGAAAACTATATATAAAAGCTTTAATAATACCTGCAAACGCGTTTTGACACGTTTGAATTGCTTTGCATACGAAACAAATAGAACGAAAATTTTATTTGCTGTGTAGTCTAAAAGTTCAATATTACGTTTGCGGAAGATATGCAACTGGGGTGTGCACAATGCCTATAAATATAGTCAGTGGTCTATAATTAAGTAACTGTGGTTCCTCGACAAAGAGAGTGCTTCCAAAAGTGCACAATTTAATTCTTAGCTGTCACGCAATGTTACCAACCGATTGCAAACTATATATAAAAGCTTTAATAATACCTGCAAACGCGTTTTGACACGTTTGAATTGCTTTGCATACGAAACAAATAGAACGAAAATTTTATTTGCTGTGTAGTCTAAAAGTTCAATATTACGTTTGCGGAAGATATGCAGCTGGGGTGTGCACAATGCCTATAAATATAGTCAGCGGTCTATAATTGATTAATGGTGGTTTTTCGACAAAGAGAGTGCTTCCAAAAGTGCACAAAATAATTCTTAAGTGTCACGCAATGTTACCTACCGATTGCAAACTATATATAGAAGCTTTAATAATACCTGCAAACGCTTTCTGACAAGTTTGAATTGCTTTGCATACGAAACAAATAAAACGAAAATTTTATTTGCTGTGTAGGCTAAAAGTTCAATATTACGTTTGCGGAAGATATGCAGCTGGGGTGTGCACAATGCCTATAAATATAGTCAGCGGTCTATAATTGATTAATGGTGGTTCTTCGACAAAGAGAGTGCTTCCAAAAGTGCACAAAATAATTCTTAAGTGTCACGCAATGTTACCTACCGATTGCAAACTATATATAAAAGCTTTAATAATACCTGCAAACGCTTTCTGACATGTTTGAATTGTTTTGCATACGAAACAAATAGAACGAAAATTTTATTTGCTGTGTAGTCTAAAAGTTCAATATTACGTTTGCGGAAGATATGCAACTGGGGTGTGCACAATGCCTATAAATATAGTCAGCGGTCTATAATTAATTAACTGTGGTTCCTCGACAAAGAGAGTGCTTCCAAAAGTGCACAATTTAATTCTTAGCTGTCACGCAATGTTACCTACCGATTGCAAACTATATATAAAAGCTTTAATAATACCTGCAAACGCGTTTTGACACGTTTGAATTGCTTTGAATAGGAAACAAATAGAACGAAAATTGTATTTGCTGTGTCGTCTAAAAGTTCAATATTACGTTTGCGGAAGATATGCAACTGGGGTGTGCACAATGCCTATAAATATAGTCAGCGGTCTATAATTAATTAACTGTGGTTCCTCGACAAAGAGAGTGCTTCCAAAAGTGCACAATTTAATTCTTAGCTGTCACGCAATGTTACCTACCGATTGCAAACTATATATAAAAGCTTTAATATTACCTGCAAACGCGTTTTGACACGTTTGAATTGCTTTGAATACGAAACAAATAGAACGAAAATTTTATTTGCTGTGTCGTCTAAAAGTTCAATATTACGTTTGCGGAAGATATGCGACTGGGGTGTGCACAATGCCTATAAATATAGTCAGCGGTCTATACTTAATTAACTGTGGTTCCTCGACAAAGAGAGTGCTTCCAAAAGCGCACAATTTAATTCTTAGCTGTCACGCAATGTTACCTACCGATTGCAAACTATATATAAAAGCTTTAATAATACCTGCAAACGCGTTTTGACACGTTTGAATTGCTTTGCATACGAAACAAATAGAACGAAAATTTTATTTGCTGTGTAGTCTAAAAGATCAATATTACGTTTGCGGAAGATATGCAACTGGGGTGTGCACAATGCCTATAAATATAGTCAGCGGTCTATAATTAAGTAACTGTGGTTCCTCGACAAAGAGAGTGCTTCCAAAAGTACACAATTTAATTCTTAGCTGTCACGCAATGTTACCTACCGATTGAAAACTATATATAAAAGCTTTAATAATACCTGCAAACACGTTTTGACACGTTTGAATTGCTTTGCATACGAAACAAATAGAACGAAAATTTTATTTGCTGTGTAGTCTAAAAGTTCAATATTACGTTTGCGGAAGATATGCGACTGGGGTGTGCACAATGCCTATAAATATAGTCAGCGGTCTATAATTAATTAACTGTGGTTCCTCGACAAAGAGAGTACTTCCAAAAGTGCACAATTTAATTCTTAGCTGTCACGCAATGTTACCTACCGATTGCAAACTATATATAAAAGCTTTAATAATACCTGCAAACGCTTTCTGACATGTTTGAATTGCTTTGCATACGAAACAAATAGAACGAAAATTTTATTTGCTGTGTAGTCTAAAAGTTCAATATTACGTTTGCGGAAGATATGCAACTGGGGTGTGCACAATGCCTATAAATATAGTCAGCGGTCTATACTTAATTAACTGTGGTTCCTCGACAAAGAGAGTGCTTCCAAAAGCGCACAATTTAATTCTTAGCTGTCACGCAATGTTACCTACCGATTGCAAACTATATATAAAAGCTTTAATAATACCTGCAAACGCGTTTTGACACGTTTGAATTGCTTTGCATACGAAACAAATAGAACGAAAATTTTATTTGCTGTGTAGTCTAAAAGATCAATATTACGTTTGCGGAAGATATGCAACTGGGGTGTGCACAATGCCTATAAATATAGTCAGCGGTCTATTATTGATTAATGGTGGTTCTTCGACAAAGAGAGTGCTTCCAAAAGTGCACAAAATAATTCTTAAGTGTCACGCAATGTTACCTACCGATTGCAAACTATATATAAAAGCTTTAATAATACCTGCAAACGCGTTTTGACACGTTTGAATTTCTTTGAATACGAAACAAATAGAACGAAAATTGTATTTGCTGTGTCGTCTAAAAGTTCAATATTACGTTTGCGGAAGATATGCGACTGGGGTGTGCACAATGCCTATAAATATAGTCAGCGGTCTATAATTAATTAACTGTGGTTCCTCGACAAAGAGAGTGCTTCCAAAAGTGCACAATTTAATTCTTAGCTGTCACGCAATGTTACCTACCGATTGCAAACTATATATAAAAGCTTTAATAATACCTGCAAACGCGTTTTGACACGTTTGAATTGCTTTGCATACGAAACAAATAGAACGAAAATTTTATTTGCTGTGTAGTCTAAAAGTTCAATATTACGTTTGCGGAAGATATGCAACTGGGGTGTGCACAATGCCTATAAATATAGTCAGTGGTCTATAATTAAGTAACTGTGGTTCCTCGACAAAGAGAGTGCTTCCAAAAGTGCACAATTTAATTCTTAGCTGTCACGCAATGTTACCTACCGATTGCAAACTATATATAAAAGCTTTAATAATACCTGCAAACGCGTTTTGACACGTTTGAATTGCTTTGAATAGGAAACAAATAGAACGAAAATTGTATATGCTGTGTCGTCTAAAAGTTCAATATTACGTTTGCGGAAGATATGCAACTGGGGTGTGCACAATGCCTATAAATGTAGTCAGCGGTCTATAATTAATTAACTGTGGTTCCTCGACAAAGAGAGTGCTTCCAAAAGTGCACAATTTAATTCTTAGCTGTCACGCAATGTTACCTACCGATTGCAAACTATATATAAAAGCTTTAATATTACCTGCAAACGCGTTTTGACACGTTTGAATTGCTTTGAATACGAAACAAATAGAACGAAAATTGTATTTGCTGTGTCGTCTAAAAGTTCAATATTACGTTTGCGGAAGATATGCGACTGGGGTGTGCACAATGCCTATAAATATAGTCAGCGGTCTATACTTAATTAACTGTGGTTCCTCGACAAAGAGAGTGCTTCCAAAAGTGCACAATTTAATTCTTAGCTGTCACGCAATGTTACCTACCGATTGCAAACTATATATAAAAGCTCTAATAATACCTGCAAACGCGTTTTGACACGTTTGAATTGCTTTGCATACGAAACAAATAGAACGAAAATTTTATTTGCTGTGTAGTCTAAAAGTTCAATATTACGTTTGCGGAAGATATGCAACTGGGGTGTGCACAATGCCTATAAATATAGTCAGCGGTCTATAATTAAGTAACTGTGGTTCCTCGACAAAGAGAGTGCTTCCAAAAGTGCACAATTTAATTCTTAGCTGTCACGCAATGTTACCTACCGATTGAAAACTATATATAAAAGCTTTAATAATACCTGCAAACGCGTTTTGACACGTTTGAATTGCTTTGCATACGAAACAAATAGAACGAAAATTTTATTTGCTGTGTAGTCTAAAAGTTCAATATTACGTTTGCGGAAGATATGCAACTGGGGTGTGCACAATGCCTATAAATATAGTCAGTGGTCTATAATTAAGTAACTGTGGTTCCTCGACAAAGAGAGTGCTTCCAAAAGTGCACAATTTAATTCTTAGCTGTCACGCAATGTTACCTACCGATTGCAAACTATATATAAAAGCTTTAATAATACCTGCAAACGCGTTTTGACACGTTTGAATTGCTTTGCATACGAAACAAATAGAACGAAAATTTTATTTGCTGTGTAGTCTAAAAGTTCAATATTACGTTTGCGGAAGATATGCGACTGGGGTGTGCACAATGCCTATAAATATAGTCAGCGGTCTATAATTAATTAACTGTGGTTCCTCGACAAAGAGAGTGCTTCCAAAAGTGCACAATTTAATTCTTAGCTGTCACGCAATGTTACCTACCGATTGCAAACTATATATAAAAGCTTTAATAATACCTGCAAACGCGTTTTGACACGTTTGAATTGCTTTGAATAGGAAACAAATAGAACGAAAATTTTATTTGCTGTGTAGTCTAAAAGTTCAATATTACGTTTGCGGAAGATATGCAACTGGGGTGTGCACAATGCCTATAAATATAGTCAGCGGTCTATAATTGATTAATGGTGGTTCTTCGACAAAGAGAGTGCTTCCAAAAGTGCACAAAATAATTCTTAAGTGTCACGCAATGTTACCAACCGATTGCAAACTATATATAAAAGCTTTAATAATACCTGCAAACGCGTTTTGACACGTTTGAATTGCTTTGAATACAAAACAAATAGAACGAAAATTTTATTTGCTGTGTAGTCTAAAAGTTCAATATTACGTTTGCGGAAGATATGCAGCGGGGTGTGCACAATGCCTATAAATATAGTCAGCGGTCTATTATTGATTAATGGTGGTTCTTCGACAAAGAGAGTGCTTCCAAAAGTGCACAAAATAATTCTTAAGTGTCACGCAATGTTACCAACCGATTGCAAACTATATATAAAAGCTTTAATAATACCTGCAAACGCGTTTTGACACGTTTGAATTGCTTTGCATACGAAACAAATAGAACGAAAATTTTATTTGCTGTGTAGTCTAAAAGTTCAATATTACGTTTGCGGAAGATATGCAGCTGGGGTGTGCACAATGCCTATAAATATAGTCAGCGGTCTATAATTGATTAATGGTGGTTTTTCGACAAAGAGAGTGCTTCCAAAAGTGCACAAAATAATTCTTAAGTGTCACGCAATGTTACCTACCGATTGCAAACTATATATAGAAGCTTTAATAATACCTGCAAACGCTTTCTGACAAGTTTGAATTGCTTTGCATACGAAACAAATAAAACGAAAATTTTATTTGCTGTGTAGGCTAAAAGTTCAATATTACGTTTGCGGAAGATATGCAGCTGGGGTGTGCACAATGCCTATAAATATAGTCAGCGGTCTATAATTGATTAATGGTGGTTCTTCGACAAAGAGAGTGCTTCCAAAAGTGCACAAAATAATACTTAAGTGTCACGCAATGTTACCTACCGATTGCAAACTATATATAAAAGCTTTAATAATACCTGCAAACGCTTTCTGACATGTTTGAATTGTTTTGCATACGAAACAAATAGAACGAAAATTTTATTTGCTGTGTAGTCTAAAAGTTCAATATTACGTTTGCGGAAGATATGCAACTGGGGTGTGCACAATGCCTATAAATATAGTCAGCGGTCTATAATTAATTAACTGTGGTTCCTCGACAAAGAGAGTGCTTCCAAAAGTGCACAATTTAATTCTTAGCTGTCACGCAATGTTACCTACCGATTGCAAACTATATATAAAAGCTTTAATAATACCTGCAAACGCGTTTTGACACGTTTGAATTGCTTTGAATAGGAAACAAATAGAACGAAAATTGTATTTGCTGTGTCGTCTAAAAGTTCAATATTACGTTTGCGGAAGATATGCAACTGGGGTGTGCACAATGCCTATAAATATAGTCAGCGGTCTATAATTAATTAACTGTGGTTCCTCGACAAAGAGAGTGCTTCCAAAAGTGCACAATTTAATTCTTAGCTGTCACGCAATGTTACCTACCGATTGCAAACTATATATAAAAGCTTTAATATTACCTGCAAACGCGTTTTGACACGTTTGAATTGCTTTGAATACGAAACAAATAGAACGAAAATTTTATTTGCTGTGTCGTCTAAAAGTTCAATATTACGTTTGCGGAAGATATGCGACTGGGGTGTGCACAATGCCTATAAATATAGTCAGCGGTCTATACTTAATTAACTGTGGTTCCTCGACAAAGAGAGTGCTTCCAAAAGCGCACAATTTAATTCTTAGCTGTCACGCAATGTTACCTACCGATTGCAAACTATATATAAAAGCTTTAATAATACCTGCAAACGCGTTTTGACACGTTTGAATTGCTTTGCATACGAAACAAATAGAACGAAAATTTTATTTGCTGTGTAGTCTAAAAGATCAATATTACGTTTGCGGAAGATATGCAACTGGGGTGTGCACAATGCCTATAAATATAGTCAGCGGTCTATAATTAAGTAACTGTGGTTCCTCGACAAAGAGAGTGCTTCCAAAAGTACACAATTTAATTCTTAGCTGTCACGCAATGTTACCTACCGATTGAAAACTATATATAAAAGCTTTAATAATACCTGCAAACACGTTTTGACACGTTTGAATTGCTTTGCATACGAAACAAATAGAACGAAAATTTTATTTGCTGTGTAGTCTAAAAGTTCAATATTACGTTTGCGGAAGATATGCGACTGGGGTGTGCACAATGCCTATAAATATAGTCAGCGGTCTATAATTAATTAACTGTGGTTCCTCGACAAAGAGAGTACTTCCAAAAGTGCACAATTTAATTCTTAGCTGTCACGCAATGTTACCTACCGATTGCAAACTATATATAAAAGCTTTAATAATACCTGCAAACGCTTTCTGACATGTTTGAATTGCTTTGCATACGAAACAAATAGAACGAAAATTTTATTTGCTGTGTAGTCTAAAAGTTCAATATTACGTTTGCGGAAGATATGCAACTGGGGTGTGCACAATGCCTATAAATATAGTCAGCGGTCTATAATTAATTAACTGTGGTTCCTCGACAAAGAGAGTGCTTCCAAAAGTGCACAATTTAATTTTTAGCTGTCACGCAATGTTACCTACCGATTGCAAACTATATATAGAAGCTTTAATAATACCTGCAAACGCGTTTTGACACGTTTGAATTGCTTTGAATAGGAAACAAATAGAACGAAAATTGTATATGCTGTGTCGTCTAAAAGTTCAATATTACGTTTGCGGAAGATATGCAAGTGGGGTGTGCACAATGCCTATAAATATAGTCAGCGGTCTATAATTAATTAACTGTGGTTCCTCGACAAAGAGAGTGCTTCCAAAAGTGCACAATTTAATTCTTAGCTGTCACGCAATGTTACCTACCGATTGCAAACTATATATAAAAGCTTTAATAATACCTGCAAACGCTTTCTGACATGTTTGAATTGCTTTGCATACGAAACAAATAGAACGAAAATTTTATTTGCTGTGTAGTCTAAAAGTTCAATATTACGTTTGCGGAAGATATGCAACTGGGGTGTGCACAATGCCTATAAATATAGTCAGCGGTCTATAATTGATTAATGGTGGTTCCTCGACAAAGAGAGTGCTTCCAAAAGTGCACAATTTAATTCTTAGCTGTCACGCAATGTTACCTACCGATTGCAAACTATATATAGAAGCTTTAATAATACCTGCAAACGCGTTTTGACACGTTTGAATTGCTTTGAATACGAAACAAATAGAACGAAAATTGTATTTGCTGTGTCGTCTAAAAGTTCAATATTACGTTTGCGGAAGATATGCGACTGGGGTGTGCACAATGCCTATAAATATAGTCAGCGGTCTATACTTAATTAACTGTGGTTCCTCGACAAAGAGAGTGCTTCCAAAAGTGCACAATTTAATTCTTAGCTGTCACGCAATGTTACCTACCGATTGCAAACTATATATAAAAGCTCTAATAATACCTGCAAACGCGTTTTGACACGTTTGAATTGCTTTGCATACGAAACAAATAGAACGAAAATTTTATTTGCTGTGTAGTCTAAAAGTTCAATATTACGTTTGCGGAAGATATGCAACTGGGGTGTGCACAATGCCTATAAATATAGTCAGCGGTCTATAATTATGTAACTGTGGTTCCTCGACAAAGAGAGTGCTTCCAAAAGTGCACAATTTAATTCTTAGCTGTCACGCAATGTTACCTACCGATTGAAAACTATATATAAAAGCTTTAATAATACCTGCAAACGCGTTTTGACACGTTTGAATTGCTTTGCATACGAAACAAATAGAACGAAAATTTTATTTGCTGTGTAGTCTAAAAGTTCAATATTACGTTTGCGGAAGATATGCTGCTGGCGTGTGCACAATGCCTATAAATATAGTCAGCGGTCTATAATTAATTAACTGTGGTTCCTCGACAAAGAGAGTGCTTCCAAAAGTGCACAATTTAATTCTTAGCTGTCACGCAATGTTACCTACCGATTGCAAACTATATATAGAAGCTTTAATAATACCTGCAAACGCGTTTTGACACGTTTGAATTGCTTTGAATAGGAAACAAATAGAACGAAAATTGTATATGCTGTGTCGTCTAAAAGTTCAATATTACGTTTGCGGAAGATATGCAACTGGGGTGTGCACAATGCCTATAAATATAGTCAGCGGTCTATAATTAATTAACTGTGGTTCCTCGACAAAGAGAGTGCTTCCAAAAGTGCACAATTTAATTCTTAGCTGTCACGCAATGTTACCTACCGATTGCAAACTATATATAAAAGCTTTAATATTACCTGCAAACGCGTTTTGACACGTTTGAATTGCTTTCAATACGAAACAAATAGAACGAAAATTGTATTTGCTGTGTCGTGTAAAAGTTCAATATTACGTTTGCGGAAGATATGCGACTGGGGTGTGCACAATGCCTATAAATATAGTCAGCGGTCTATACTTAATTAACTGTGGTTCCTCGACAAAGAGAGTGCTTCCAAAAGTGCACAATTTAATTCTTAGCTGTCACGCAATGTTACCTACCGATTGCAAACTATATATAAAAGCTTTAATAATACCTGCAAACGCGTTTTGACACGTTTGAATTGCTTTGCATACGAAACAAATAGAACGAAAATTTTATTTGCTGTGTAGTCTAAAAGTGCAATATTACGTTTGCGGAAGATATGCAACTGGGGTGTGCACAATGCCTATAAATATAGTCAGCGGTCTATAATTAAGTAACTGTGGTTCCTCGACAAAGGGAGTGCTTCCAAAAGTGCACAATTTAATTCTTAGCTGTCACGCAATGTTACCTACCGATTGAAAACTATATATAAAAGCTTTAATAATACCTGCAAACGCGTTTTGACACGTTTGAATTGCTTTGCATACGAAACAAATAGAACGAAAATTTTATTTGCTGTGTAGTCTAAAAGTTCAATATTACGTTTGCGGAAAATATGCAGCTGGGGTGTGCACAATGCCTATAAATATAGTCAGCGGTCTATTATTGATTAATGGTGGTTCTTCGACAAAGAGAGTGCTTCCAAAAGTGCACAAAATAATTCTTAAGTGTCACGCAATGTTACCTACCGATTGCAAACTATATATAAAAGCTTTAATATTACCTGCAAACGCGTTTTGACACGTTTGAATTGCTTTGAATACGAAACAAATAGAACGAAAATTGTATTTGCTGTGTCGTCTAAAAGTTCAATATTACGTTTGCGGAAGATATGCGACTGGGGTGTGCACAATGCCTATAATTATAGTCAGCGGTCTATACTTAATTAACTGTGGTTCCTCGACAAAGAGAGTGCTTCCAAAAGTGCACAATTTAATTCTTAGCTGTCACGCAATGTTACCTACCGATTGCAAACTATATATAAAAGCTCTAATAATACCTGCAAACGCGTTTTGACACGTTTGAATTGCTTTGCATACGAAACAAATAGAACGAAAATTTTATTTGCTGTGTAGTCTAAAAGTTCAATATTACGTTTGCGGAAGATATGCAACTGGGGTGTGCACAATGCCTATAAATATAGTCAGTGGTCTATAATTAAGTAACTGTGGTTCCTCGACAAAGAGAGTGCTTCCAAAAGTGCACAATTTAATTCTTAGCTGTCACGCAATGTTACCTACCGATTGCAAACTATATATAAAAGCTTTAATAATACCTGCAAACGCGTTTTGACACGTTTGAATTGCTTTGCATACGAAACAAATAGAACGAAAATTTTATTTGCTGTGTAGTCTAAAAGTTCAATATTACGTTTGCGGAAGATATGCGACTGGGGTGTGCACAATGCCTATAAATATAGTCAGCGGTCTATAATTAATTAACTGTGGTTCCTCGACAAAGAGAGTGCTTCCAAAAGTGCACAATTTAATTCTTAGCTGTCACGCAATGTTACCTACCGATTGCAAACTATATATAAAAGCTTTAATAATACCTGCAAACGCGTTTTGACACGTTTGAATTGCTTTGAATAGGAAACAAATAGAACGAAAATTTTATTTGCTGTGTAGTCTAAAAGTTCAATATTACGTTTGCGGAAGATATGCAACTGGGGTGTGCACAATGCCTATAAATATAGTCAGCGGTCTATAATTGATTAATGGTGGTTCTTCGACAAAGAGAGTGCTTCCAAAAGTGCACAAAATAATTCTTAAGTGTCACGCAATGTTACCAACCGATTGCAAACTATATATAAAAGCTTTAATAATACCTGCAAACGCGTTTTGACACGTTTGAATTGCTTTGAATACAAAACAAATAGAACGAAAATTTTATTTGCTGTGTAGTCTAAAAGTTCAATATTACGTTTGCGGAAGATATGCAGCTGGGGTGTGCACAATGCCTATAAATATAGTCAGCGGTCTATTATTGATTAATGGTGGTTCTTCGACAAAGAGAGTGCTTCCAAAAGTGCACAAAATAATTCTTAAGTGTCACGCAATGTTACCAACCGATTGCAAACTATATATAAAAGCTTTAATAATACCTGCAAACGCGTTTTGACACGTTTGAATTGCTTTGCATACGAAACAAATAGAACGAAAATTTTATTTGCTGTGTAGTCTAAAAGTTCAATATTACGTTTGCGGAAGATATGCAGCTGGGGTGTGCACAATGCCTATAAATATAGTCAGCGGTCTATAATTGATTAATGGTGGTTTTTCGACAAAGAGAGTGCTTCCAAAAGTGCACAAAATAATTCTTAAGTGTCACGCAATGTTACCTACCGATTGCAAACTATATATAGAAGCTTTAATAATACCTGCAAACGCTTTCTGACAAGTTTGAATTGCTTTGCATACGAAACAAATAAAACGAAAATTTTATTTGCTGTGTAGGCTAAAAGTTCAATATTACGTTTGCGGAAGATATGCAGCTGGGGTGTGCACAATGCCTATAAATATAGTCAGCGGTCTATAATTGATTAATGGTGGTTCTTCGACAAAGAGAGTGCTTCCAAAAGTGCACAAAATAATTCTTAAGTGTCACGCAATGTTACCTACCGATTGCAAACTATATATAAAAGCTTTAATAATACCTGCAAACGCTTTCTGACATGTTTGAATTGTTTTGCATACGAAACAAATAGAACGAAAATTTTATTTGCTGTGTAGTCTAAAAGTTCAATAATACGTTTGCGGAAGATATGCAACTGGGGTGTGCACAATGCCTATAAATATAGTCAGCGGTCTATAATTAATTAACTGTGGTTCCTCGACAAAGAGAGTGCTTCCAAAAGTGCACAATTTAATTCTTAGCTGTCACGCAATGTTACCTACCGATTGCAAACTATATATAAAAGCTTTAATAATACCTGCAAACGCGTTTTGACACGTTTGAATTGCTTTGAATAGGAAACAAATAGAACGAAAATTGTATTTGCTGTGTCGTCTAAAAGTTCAATATTACGTTTGCGGAAGATATGCAACTGGGGTGTGCACAATGCCTATAAATATAGTCAGCGGTCTATAATTAATTAACTGTGGTTCCTCGACAAAGAGAGTGCTTCCAAAAGTGCACAATTTAATTCTTAGCTGTCACGCAATGTTACCTACCGATTGCAAACTATATATAAAAGCTTTAATATTACCTGCAAACGCGTTTTGACACGTTTGAATTGCTTTGAATACGAAACAAATAGAACGAAAATTTTATTTGCTGTGTCGTCTAAAAGTTCAATATTACGTTTGCGGAAGATATGCGACTGGGGTGTGCACAATGCCTATAAATATAGTCAGCGGTCTATACTTAATTAACTGTGGTTTCTCGACAAAGAGAGTGCTTCCAAAAGCGCACAATTTAATTCTTAGCTGTCACGCAATGTTACCTACCGATTGCAAACTATATATAAAAGCTTTAATAATACCTGCAAACGCGTTTTGACACGTTTGAATTGCTTTGCATACGAAACAAATAGAACGAAAATTTTATTTGCTGTGTAGTCTAAAAGATCAATATTACGTTTGCGGAAGATATGCAACTGGGGTGTGCACAATGCCTATAAATATAGTCAGCGGTCTATAATTAAGTAACTGTGGTTCCTCGACAAAGAGAGTGCTTCCAAAAGTACACAATTTAATTCTTAGCTGTCACGCAATGTTACCTACCGATTGAAAACTATATATAAAAGCTTTAATAATACCTGCAAACACGTTTTGACACGTTTGAATTGCTTTGCATACGAAACAAATAGAACGAAAATTTTATTTGCTGTGTAGTCTAAAAGTTCAATATTACGTTTGCGGAAGATATGCGACTGGGGTGTGCACAATGCCTATAAATATAGTCAGCGGTCTATAATTAATTAACTGTGGTTCCTCGACAAAGAGAGTACTTCCAAAAGTGCACAATTTAATTCTTAGCTGTCACGCAATGTTACCTACCGATTGCAAACTATATATAAAAGCTTTAATAATACCTGCAAACGCTTTCTGACATGTTTGAATTGCTTTGCATACGAAACAAATAGAACGAAAATTTTATTTGCTGTGTAGTCTAAAAGTTCAATATTACGTTTGCGGAAGATATGCAACTGGGGTGTGCACAATGCCTATAAATATAGTCAGCGGTCTATAATTAATTAACTGTGGTTCCTCGACAAAGAGAGTGCTTCCAAAAGTGCACAAAATAATTCTTAAGTGTCACGCAATGTTACCTACCGATTGCAAACTATATATAAAAGCTTTAATAATACCTGCAAACGCTTTCTGACATGTTTGAATTGCTTTGCATACGAAACAAATAGAACGAAAATTTTATTTGCTGTGTAGTCTAAAAGTTCAATATTACGTTTGCGGAAGATATGCAACTGGGGTGTGCACAATGCCTATAAATATAGTCAGCGGTCTATAATTAATTAACTGTGGTTCCTCGACAAAGAGAGTGCTTCCAAAAGTGCACAATTTAATTCTTAGCTGTCACGCAATGTTACCTACCGATTGCAAACTATATATAGAAGCTTTAATAATACCTGCAAACGCGTTTTGACACGTTTGAATTGCTTTGAATAGGAAACAAATAGAACGAAAATTGTATATGCTGTGTCGTCTAAAAGTTCAATATTACGTTTGCGGAAGATATGCAAGTGGGGTGTGCACAATGCCTATAAATATAGTCAGCGGTCTATAATTAATTAACTGTGGTTCCTCGACAAAGAGAGTGCTTCCAAAAGTGCACAATTTAATTCTTAGCTGTCACGCAATGTTACCTACCGATTGCAAACTATATATAAAAGCTTTAATAATACCTGCAAACGCTTTCTGACATGTTTGAATTGCTTTGCATACGAAACAAATAGAACGAAAATTTTATTTGCTGTGTCGTCTAAAAGTTCAATATTACGTTTGCGGAAGATATGCGACTGGGGTGTGCACAATGCCTATAAATATAGTCAGCGGTCTATACTTAATTAACTGTGGTTCCTCGACAAAGAGAGTGCTTCCAAAAGTGCACAATTTAATTCTTAGCTGTCACGCAATGTTACCTACCGATTGCAAACTATATATAAAAGCTCTAATAATACCTGCAAACGCGTTTTGACACGTTTGAATTGCTTTGCATACGAAACAAATAGAACGAAAATTTTATTTGCTGTGTAGTCTAAAAGTTCAATATTACGTTTGCGGAAGATATGCGACTGGGGTGTGCACAATGCCTATAAATATAGTCAGCGGTCTATACTTAATTAACTGTGGTTCCTCGACAAAGAGAGTGCTTCCAAAAGTGCACAATTTAATTCTTAGCTGTCACGCAATGTTACCTACCGATTGCAAACTATATATAAAAGCTCTAATAATACCTGCCAACGCGTTTTGACACGTTTGAATTGCTTTGCATACGAAACAAATAGAACGAAAATTTTATTTGCTGTGTCGTCTAAAAGTTCAATATTACGTCTGCGGAAGATATGCGACTGGGGTGTGCACAATGCCTATAAATATAGTCAGCGGTCTATACTTAATTAACTGTGGTTCCTCGACAAAGAGAGTGCTTCCAAAAGTGCACAATTTAATTCTTAGCTGTCACGCAATGTTACCTACCGATTGCAAACTATATATAAAAGCTCTAATAATACCTGCAAACGCGTTTTGACACGTTTGAATTGCTTTGCATACGAAACAAATAGAACGAAAATTTTATTTGCTGTGTAGTCTAAAAGTTCAATATTACGTTTGCGGAAGATATGCAACTGGGGTGTGCACAATGCCTATAAATATAGTCAGCGGTCTATAATTATGTAACTGTGGTTCCTCGACAAAGAGAGTGCTTCCAAAAGTGCACAATTTAATTCTTAGCTGTCACGCAATGTTACCTACCGATTGAAAACTATATATAAAAGCTTTAATAATACCTGCAAACGCGTTTTGACACGTTTGAATTGCTTTGCATACGAAACAAATAGAACGAAAATTTTATTTGCTGTGTAGTCTAAAAGTTCAATATTACGTTTGCGGAAGATATGCTGCTGGGGTGTGCACAATGCCTATAAATATAGTCAGCGGTCTATAATTAATTAACTGTGGTTCCTCGACAAAGAGAGTGCTTCCAAAAGTGCACAATTTAATTCTTAGCTGTCACGCAATGTTACCTACCGATTGCAAACTATATATAGAAGCTTTAATAATACCTGCAAACGCGTTTTGACACGTTTGAATTGCTTTGAATAGGAAACAAATAGAACGAAAATTGTATATGCTGTGTCGTCTAAAAGTTCAATATTACGTTTGCGGAAGATATGCAACTGGGGTGTGCACAATGCCTATAAATATAGTCAGCGGTCTATAATTAATTAACTGTGGTTCCTCGACAAAGAGAGTGCTTCCAAAAGTGCACAATTTAATTCTTAGCTGTCACGCAATGTTACCTACCGATTGCAAACTATATATAAAAGCTTTAATATTACCTGCAAACGCGTTTTGACACGTTTGAATTGCTTTCAATACGAAACAAATAGAACGAAAATTGTATTTGCTGTGTCGTGTAAAAGTTCAATATTACGTTTGCGGAAGATATGCGACTGGGGTGTGCACAATGCCTATAAATATAGTCAGCGGTCTATACTTAATTAACTGTGGTTCCTCGACAAAGAGAGTGCTTCCAAAAGTGCACAATTTAATTCTTAGCTGTCACGCAATGTTACCTACCGATTGCAAACTATATATAAAAGCTTTAATAATACCTGTAAACGCGTTTTGACACGTTTGAATTGCTTTGCATACGAAACAAATAGAACGAAAATTTTATTTGCTGTGTAGTCTAAAAGTGCAATATTACGTTTGCGGAAGATATGCAACTGGGGTGTGCACAATGCCTATAAATATAGTCAGCGGTCTATAATTAAGTAACTGTGGTTCCTCGACAAAGGGAGTGCTTCAAAAGTGCACAATTTAATTCTTAGCTGTCACGCAATGTTACCTACCGATTGAAAACTATATATAAAAGCTTTAATAATACCTGCAAACGCGTTTTGACACGTTTGAATTGCTTTGCATACGAAACAAATAGAACGAAAATTTTATTTGCTGTGTAGTCTAAAAGTTCAATATTACGTTTGCGGAAGATATGCAGCTGGGGTGTGCACAATGCCTATAAATATAGTCAGCGGTCTATTATTGATTAATGGTGGTTCTTCGACAAAGAGAGTGCTTCCAAAAGTGCACAAAATAATTCTTAAGTGTCACGCAATGTTACCTACCGATTGCAAACTATATATAAAAGCTTTAATAATACCTGCAAACGCGTTTTGACACGTTTGAATTTCTTTGAATACGAAACAAATAGAACGAAAATTGTATTGCTGTGTCGTCTAAAAGTTCAATATTACGTTTGCGGAAGATATGTGACTGGGGTGTGCACAATGCCTATAAATATAGTCAGCGGTCTATAATTAATTAACTGTGGTTCCTCGACAAAGAGAGTGCTTCCAAAAGTGCACAATTAATTCTTAGCTGTCACGCAATGTTACCTACCGATTGCAAACTATATATAAAAGCTTTAATAATACCTGCAAACGCGTTTTGACACGTTTGAATTGCTTTGCATACGAAACAAATAGAACGAAAATTTTATTTGCTGTGTAGTCTAAAAGTTCAATATTACGTTTGCGGAAGATATGCAACTGGGGTGTGCACAATGCCTATAAATATAGTCAGTGGTCTATAATTAAGTAACTGTGGTTCCTCGACAAAGAGAGTGCTTCCAAAAGTGCACAATTTAATTCTTAGCTGTCACGCAATGTTACCTACCGATTGCAAACTATATATAAAAGCTTTAATAATACCTGCAAACGCGTTTTGACACGTTTGAATTGCTTTGCATACGAAACAAATAGAACGAAAATTTTATTTGCTGTGTAGTCTAAAAGTTCAATATTACGTTTGCGGAAGATATGCGACTGGGGTGTGCACAATGCCTATAAATATAGTCAGCGGTCTATAATTAATTAACTGTGGTTCCTCGACAAAGAGAGTGCTGCTTCCAAAAGTACACAATTTAATTCTTAGCTGTCACGCAATGTTACCTACCGATTGAAAACTATATATAAAAGCTTTAATAATACCTGCAAACGCGTTTTGACACGTTTGAATTGCTTTGAATACGAAACAAATAGAACGAAAATTTTATTTGCTGTGTAGTCTAAAAGATCAATATTACGTTTGCGGAAGATATGCAACTGGGGTGTGCACAATGCCTATAAATATAGTCAGCGGTCTATAATTAAGTAACTGTGGTTCCTCGACAAAGAGAGTGCTTCTAAAAGTACACAATTTAATTCTTAGCTGTCACGCAATGTTACCTACCGATTGCAAACTATATATAAAAGCTTTAATAATACCTGCAAACGCGTTTTGACACGTTTGAATTGCTTTGAATACGAAACAAATAGAACGAAAATTTTATTTGCTGTGTAGTCTAAAAGATCAATATTACGTTTGCGGAAGATATGCAACTGGGGTGTGCACAATGCCTATAAATATAGTCAGCGGTCTATAATTAAGTAACTGTGGTTCCTCGACAAAGAGGGTGCTTCCAAAAGTACACAATTTAATTCTTAGCTGTCACGCAATGTTACCTACCGATTGCAAACTATATATAAAAGCTTTAATAATACCTGCAAACGCGTTTTGACACGTTTGAATTGCTTTGAATACAAAACAAATAGAACGAAAATTGTATTTGCTGTGTAGTCTAAAAGATCAATATTACGTTTGCGGAAGATATGCAACTGGGGTGTGCACAATGCCTATAAATATAGTCAGCGGTCTATAATTCGGTAACTGTGGTTCCTCGACAAAGAGAGTGCTTCCAAAAGTACACAATTTAATTCTTAGCTGTCACGCAATGTTACCTACCGATTGCAAACTATATATAAAAGCTTTAATAATACCTGCAAACGCGTTTTGACACGTTTGAATTGCTTTGAATAGGAAACAAATAGAACGAAAATTGTATTTGCTGTGTCGTCTAAAAGTTCAATATTACGTTTGCGCAAGATATGCAACTGGGGTGTGCACAATGCCTATAAATATAGTCAGCGGTCTATAATTAATTAACTGTGGTTCCTCGACAAAGAGAGTGCTTCCAAAAGTGCACAATTTAATTCTTAGCTGTCACGCAATGTTACCTACCGATTGCAAACTATATATAAAAGCTTTAATAATACCTGCAAACGCGTTTTGACACGTTTGAATTGCTTTGCATACGAAACAAATAGAACGAAAATTTTATTTGCTGTGTAGTCTAAAAGATCAATATTACGTTTGCGGAAGATATGCAACTGGGGTGTGCACAATGCCTATAAATATAGTCAGCGGTCTATAATTAAGTAACTGTGGTTCCTCGACAAAGAGAGTGCTTCCAAAAGTACACAATTTAATTTTTAGCTGTCACGCAATGTTACCTACCGATTGAAAACTATATATAAAAGCTTTAATAATACCTGCAAACGCGTTTTGACACGTTTGAATTGCTTTGCATACGAAACAAATAGAACGAAAATTTTATTTGCTGTGTAGTCTAAAAGATCAATATTACGTTTGCGGAAGATATGCAACTGGGGTGTGCACAATGCCTATAAATATAGTCAGCGGTCTATAATTAATTAACTGTGGTTCCTCGACAAAGAGAGTGCTTCCAAAAGTACACAATTTAATTCTTAGCTGTCACGCAATGTTACCTACCGATTGCAAACTATATATAAAAGCTTTAATAATACCTGCAAACGCGTTTTGACACGTTTGAATTGCTTTGAATACAAAACAAATAGAACGAAAATTGTATTTGCTGTGTAGTCTAAAAGTTCAATATTACGTTTGCGGAAGATATGCAGCTGGGGTGTGCACAATGCCTATAAATATAGTCAGCGGTCTATAATTGATTAATGGTGGTTTTTCGACAAAGAGAGTGCTTCCAAAAGTGCACAAAATAATTCTTAAGTGTCACGCAATGTTACCTACCGATTGCAAACTATATATAGAAGCTTTAATAATACCTGCAAACGCTTTCTGACACGTTTGAATTGCTTTACATACGAAACAAATAAAACGAAAATTTTATTTGCTGTGTAGGCTAAAAGTTCAATATTACGTTTGCGGAAGATATGCAGCTGGGGTGTGCACAATGCCTATAAATATAGTCAGCGGTCTATAATTGATTAATGGTGGTTCTTCGACAAAGAGAGTGCTTCCAAAAGTGCACAAAATAATTATTAAGTGTCACGCAATGTTACCTACCGATTGCAAACTATATATAAAAGCTTTAATAATACCTGCAAACGCTTTCTGACATGTTTGAATTGTTTTGCATACGAAACAAATAGAACGAAAATTTTATTTGCTGTGTAGTCTAAAAGTTCAATATTACGTTTGCGGAAGATATGCAACTGGGGTGTGCACAATGCCTATAAATATAGTCAGCGGTCTATAATTAATTAACTGTGGTTCCTCGACAAAGAGAGTGCTTCCAAAAGTGCACAATTTAATTCTTAGCTGTCACGCAATGTTACCTACCGATTGCAAACTATATATAAAAGCTTTAATAATACCTGCAAACGCGTTTTGACACGTTTGAATTGCTTTGAATAGGAAACAAATAGAACGAAAATTGTATTTGCTGTGTCGTCTAAAAGTTCAATATTACGTTTGCGGAAGATATGCAACTGGGGTGTGCACAATGCCTATAAATATAGTCAGCGGTCTATAATTAATTAACTGTGGTTCCTCGACAAAGAGAGTGCTTCCAAAAGTGCACAATTTAATTCTTAGCTGTCACGCAATGTTACCTACCGATTGCAAACTATATATAAAAGCTTTAATAATACCTGCAAACGCGTTTTGACACGTTTGAATTGCTTTGCATACGAAACAAATAGAACGAAAATTTTATTTGCTGTGTAGTCTAAAAGATCAATATTACGTTTGCGGAAGATATGCAACTGGGGTGTGCACAATGCCTATAAATATAGTCAGCGGTCTATAATTAAGTAACTGTGGTTCCTCGACAAAGAGAGTGCTTCCAAAAGTACACAATTTAATTCTTAGCTGTCACGCAATGTTACCTACCGATTGAAAACTATATATAAAAGCTTTAATAATACCTGCAAACGCGTTTTGACACGTTTGAATTGCTTTGCATACGAAACAAATAGAACGAAAATTTTATTTGCTGTGTAGTCTAAAAGTTCAATATTACGTTTGCGGAAGATATGCGACTGGGGTGTGCACAATGCCTATAAATATAGTCAGCGGTCTATAATTAATTAACTGTGGTTCCTCGACAAAGAGAGTGCTTCCAAAAGTGCACAATTTAATTCTTAGCTGTCACGCAATGTTACCTACCGATTGCAAACTATATATAAAAGCTTTAATAATACCTGCAAACGCGTTTTGACACGTTTGAATTGCTTTGAATAGGAAACAAATAGAACGAAAATTTTATTTGCTGTGTAGTCTAAAAGTTCAATATTACGTTTGCGGAAGATATGCAACTGGGGTGTGCACAATGCCTATAAATATAGTCAGCGGTCTATAATTGATTAATGGTGGTTCTTCGACAAAGAGAGTGCTTCCAAAAGTGCACAAAATAATTCTTAAGTGTCACGCAATGTTACCAACCGATTGCAAACTATATATAAAAGCTTTAATAATACCTGCAAACGCGTTTTGACACGTTTGAATTGCTTTGAATACAAAACAAATAGAACGAAAATTTTATTTGCTGTGTAGTCTAAAAGTTCAATATTACGTTTGCGGAAGATATGCAGCTGGGGTGTGCACAATGCCTATAAATATAGTCAGCGGTCTATAATTAATTAACTGTGGTTCCTCGACAAAGAGAGTACTTCCAAAAGTGCACAATTTAATTCTTAGCTGTCACGCAATGTTACCTACCGATTGCAAACTATATATAAAAGCTTTAATAATACCTGCAAACGCTTTCTGACATGTTTGAATTGCTTTGCATACGAAACAAATAGAACGAAAATTTTATTTGCTGTGTAGTCTAAAAGTTCAATATTACGTTTGCGGAAGATATGCAACTGGGGTGTGCACAATGCCTATAAATATAGTCAGCGGTCTATAATTAATTAACTGTGGTTCCTCGACAAAGAGAGTGCTTCCAAAAGTGCACAATTTAATTCTTAGCTGTCACGCAATGTTACCTACCGATTGCAAACTATATATAAAAGCTTTAATAATACCTGCAAACGCGTTTTGACACGTTTGAATTGCTTTGAATAGGAAACAAATAGAACGAAAATTTTATTTGCTGTGTAGTCTAAAAGTTCAATATTACGTTTGCGGAAGATATGCAACTGGGGTGTGCACAATGCCTATAAATATAGTCAGCGGTCTATAATTGATTAATGGTGGTTCTTCGACAAAGAGAGTGCTTCCAAAAGTGCACAAAATAATTCTTAAGTGTCACGCAATGTTACCAACCGATTGCAAACTATATATAAAAGCTTTAATAATACCTGCAAACGCGTTTTGACACGTTTGAATTGCTTTGAATACAAAACAAATAGAACGAAAATTTTATTTGCTGTGTAGTCTAAAAGTTCAATATTACGTTTGCGGAAGATATGCAGCTGGGGTGTGCACAATGCCTATAAATATATTCAGCGGTCTATAATTAATTAACTGTGGTTCCTCGACAAAGAGAGTACTTCCAAAAGTGCACAATTTAATTCTTAGCTGTCACGCAATGTTACCTACCGATTGCAAACTATATATAAAAGCTTTAATAATACCTGCAAACGCTTTCTGACATGTTTGAATTGCTTTGCATACGAAACAAATAGAACAAAAATTTTATTTGCTGTGTAGTCTAAAAGTTCAATATTACGTTTGCGGAAGATATGCAACTGGGGTGTGCACAATGCCTATAAATATAGTCAGCGGTCTATAATTGATTAATGGTGGTTCTTCGACAAAGAGAGTGCTTCCAAAAGTGCACAAAATAATTCTTAAGTGTCACGCAATGTTACCAACCGATTGCAAACTATATATAAAAGCTTTAATAATACCTGCAAACGCGTTTTGACACGTTTGAATTGCTTTGAATACAAAACAAATAGAACGAAAATTTTATTTGCTGTGTAGTCTAAAAGTTCAATATTACGTTTGCGGAAGATATGCAACTGGGGTGTGCACAATGCCTATAAATATAGTCAGCGGTCTATAATGAATTAACTGTGGTTCCTCGACAAAGAGAGTGCTTCCAAAAGTGCACAATTTAATTCTTAGCTGTCACGCAATGTTACCTACCGATTGCAAACTATATATAAAAGCTTTAATAATACCTGCAAACGCGTTTTGACACGTTTGAATTGCTTTGAATAGGAAACAAATAGAACGAAAATTTTATTTGCTGTGTAGTCTAAAAGTTCAATATTACGTTTGCGGAAGATATGCAACTGGGGTGTGCACAATGCCTATAAATATAGTCAGCGGTCTATAATTGATTAATGGTGGTTCTTCGACAAAGAGAGTGCTTCCAAAAGTGCACAAAATAATTCTTAAGTGTCACGCAATGTTACCAACCGATTGCAAACTATATATAAAAGCTTTAATAATACCTGCAAACGCGTTTTGACACGTTTGAATTGCTTTGAATACAAAACAAATAGAACGAAAATTTTATTTGCTGTGTAGTATAAAAGTTCAATATTACGTTTGCGGAAGATATGCAGCTGGGGTGTGCACAATGCCTATAAATATAGTCAGCGGTCTATAATTAATTAACTGTGGTTCCTCGACAAAGAGAGTACTTCCAAAAGTGCACAATTTAATTCTTAGCTGTCACGCAATGTTACCTACCGATTGCAAACTATATATAAAAGCTTTAATAATACCTGCAAACGCTTTCTGACATGTTTGAATTGCTTTGCATACGAAACAAATAGAACGAAAATTTTATTTGCTGTGTAGTCTAAAAGTTCAATATTACGTTTGCGGAAGATATGCAACTGGGGTGTGCACAATGCCTATAAATATAGTCAGCGGTCTATAATTGATTAATGGTGGTTCTTCGACAAAGAGAGTGCTTCCAAAAGTGCACAAAATAATTCTTAAGTGTCACGCAATGTTACCAACCGATTGCAAACTATATATAAAAGCTTTAATAATACCTGCAAACGCGTTTTGACACGTTTGAATTGCTTTGAATACAAAACAAATAGAACGAAAATTTTATTTGCTGTGTAGTCTAAAAGTTCAATATTACGTTTGCGGAAGATATGCAGCTGGGGTGTGCACAATGCCTATAAATATAGTCAGCGGTCTATAATTAATTAACTGTGGTTCCTCGACAAAGAGAGTACTTCCAAAAGTGCACAATTTAATTCTTAGCTGTCACGCAATGTTACCTACCGATTGCAAACTATATATAAAAGCTTTAATAATACCTGCAAACGCTTTCTGACATGTTTGAATTGCTTTGCATACGAAACAAATAGAACGAAAATTTTATTTGCTGTGTAGTCTAAAAGTTCAATATTACGTTTGCGGAAGATATGCCACTGGGGTGTGCACAATGCCTATAAATATAGTCAGCGGTCTATAATTAATTAACTGTGGTTCCTCGACAAAGAGAGTGCTTCCAAAAGTGCACAATTTAATTCTTAGCTGTCACGCAATGTTACCTACCGATTGCAAACTATATATAAAAGCTTTAATAATACCTGCAAACGCTTTCTGACACGTTTGAATTGCTTTGCATACGAAACAAATAGAACGAAAATTTTATTTGCTGTGTAGGCTAAAAGTTCAATATTACGTTTGCGGAAGATATGCAGCTGGGGTGTGCACAATGCCTATAAATATAGTCAGCGGTCTATAATTGATTAATGGTGGTTCTTCGACAAAGAGAGTGCTTCCAAAAGTGCACAAAATAATTCTTAAGTGTCACGCAATGTTACCTACCGATTGCAAACTATATATCAAAGCTTTAATAATACCTGCAAACGCGTTTTGACACGTTTGAATTGCTTTGAATAGGAAACAAATAGAACGAAAATTTTATTTGCTGTGTAGTCTAAAAGTTCAATATTACGTTTGCGGAAGATATGCAACTGGGGTGTGCACAATGCCTATAAATATAGTCAGCGGTCTATAATTGATTAATGGTGGTTCTTCGACAAAGAGAGTGCTTCCAAAAGTGCACAAAATAATTCTTAAGTGTCACGCAATGTTACCAACCGATTGCAAACTATATATAAAAGCTTTAATAATACCTGCAAACGCGTTTTGACACGTTTGAATTGCTTTGAATACAAAACAAATAGAACGAAAATTTTATTTGCTGTGTAGTCTAAAAGTTCAATATTACGTTTGCGGAAGATATGCAGCTGGGGTGTGCACAATGCCTATAAATATAGTCAGCGGTCTATAATTAATTAACTGTGGTTCCTCGACAAAGAGAGTACTTCCAAAAGTGCACAATTTAATTCTTAGCTGTCACGCAATGTTACCTACCGATTGCAAACTATATATAAAAGCTTTAATAATACCTGCAAACGCTTTCTGACATGTTTGAATTGCTTTGCATACGAAACAAATAGAACGAAAATTTTATTTGCTGTGTAGTCTAAAAGTTCAATATTACGTTTGCGGAAGATATGCAACTGGGGTGTGCACAATGCCTATAAATATAGTCAGCGGTCTATAATTAATTAACTGTGGTTCCTCGACAAAGAGAGTGCTTCCAAAAGTGCACAAAATAATTCTTAAGTGTCACGCAATGTTACCTACCGATTGCAAACTATATATAAAAGCTTTAATAATACCTGCAAACGCTTTCTGACATGTTTGAATTGCTTTGCATACGAAACAAATAGAACGAAAATTTTATTTGCTGTGTAGTCTAAAAGTTCAATATTACGTTTGCGGAAGATATGCAACTGGGGTGTGCACAATGCCTATAAATATAGTCAGCGGTCTATAATTAATTAACTGTGGTTCCTCGACAAAGAGAGTGCTTCCAAAAGTGCACAATTTAATTCTTAGCTGTCACGCAATGTTACCTACCGATTGCAAACTATATATAGAAGCTTTAATAATACCTGCAAACGCGTTTTGACACGTTTGAATTGCTTTGAATAGGAAACAAATAGAACGAAAATTGTATATGCTGTGTCGTCTAAAAGTTCAATATTACGTTTGCGGAAGATATGCAAGTGGGGTGTGCACAATGCCTATAAATATAGTCAGCGGTCTATAATTAATTAACTGTGGTTCCTCGACAAAGAGAGTGCTTCCAAAAGTGCACAATTTAATTCTTAGCTGTCACGCAATGTTACCTACCGATTGCAAACTATATATAAAAGCTTTAATATTACCTGCAAACGCGTTTTGACACGTTTGAATTGCTTTGAATACGAAACAAATAGAACGAAAATTGTATTTGCTGTGTCGTCTAAAAGTTCAATATTACGTTTGCGGAAGATATGCGACTGGGGTGTGCACAATGCCTATAAATATAGTCAGCGGTCTATACTTAATTAACTGTGGTTCCTCGACAAAGAGAGTGCTTCCAAAAGTGCACAATTTAATTCTTAGCTGTCACGCAATGTTACCTACCGATTGCAAACTATATATAAAAGCTCTAATAATACCTGCAAACGCGTTTTGACACGTTTGAATTGCTTTGCATACGAAACAAATAGAACGAAAATTTTATTTGCTGTGTAGTCTAAAAGTTCAATATTACGTTTGCGGAAGATATGCAACTGGGGTGTGCACAATGCCTATAAATATAGTCAGCGGTCTATAATTATGTAACTGTGGTTCCTCGACAAAGAGAGTGCTTCCAAAAGTGCACAATTTAATTCTTAGCTGTCACGGAATGTTACTTACCGATTGAAAACTATATATAAAAGCTTTAATAATACCTGCAAACGCGTTTTGACACGTTTGAATTGCTTTGCATACGAAACAAATAGAACGAAAATTTTATTTGCTGTGTAGTCTAAAAGTTCAATATTACGTTTGCGGAAGATATGCAGCTGGGGTGTGCACAATGCCTATAAATATAGTCAGCGGTCTATAATTAATTAACTGTGGTTCCTCGACAAAGAGACTGCTTCCAAAAGTGCACAATTTAATTCTTAGCTGTCACGCAATGTTACCTACCGATTGCAAACTATATATAGAAGCTTTAATAATACCTGCAAACGCGTTTTGACACGTTTGAATTGCTTTGAATAGGAAACAAATAGAACGAAAATTGTATATGCTGTGTCGTCTAAAAGTTCAATATTACGTTTGCGGAAGATATGCAACTGGGGTGTGCACAATGCCTATAAATATAGTCAGCGGTCTATAATTAATTAACTGTGGTTCCTCGACAAAGAGAGTGCTTCCAAAAGTGCACAATTTAATTCTTAGCTGTCACGCAATGTTACCTACCGATTGCAAACTATATATAAAAGCTTTAATATTACCTGCAAACGCGTTTTGACACGTTTGAATTGCTTTGAATACGAAACAAATAGAACGAAAATTGTATTTGCTGTGTCGTGTAAAAGTTCAATATTACGTTTGCGGAAGATATGCGACTGGGGTGTGCACAATGCCTATAAATATAGTCAGCGGTCTATACTTAATTAACTGTGGTTCCTCGACAAAGAGAGTGCTTCCAAAAGTGCACAATTTAATTCTTAGCTGTCACGCAATGTTACCTACCGATTGCAAACTATATATAAAAGCTTTAATAATACCTGCAAACGCTTTCTGACATGTTTGAATTGCTTTGCATACGAAACAAATAGAACGAAAATTTTATTTGCTGTGTAGTCTAAAAGTTCAATATTACGTTTGCGGAAGATATGCAACTGGGGTGTGCACAATGCCTATAAATATAGTCAGCGGTCTATAATTAATTAACTGTGGTTCCTCGACAAAGAGAGTGCTTCCAAAAGTGCACAATTTAATTCTTAGCTGTCACGGAATGTTACCTACCGATTGCAAACTATATATAAAAGCTTTAATATTACCTGCAAACGCGTTTTGACACGTTTGAATTGCTTTGAATACGAAACAAATAGAACGAAAATTGTATTTGCTGTGTCGTGTAAAAGTTCAATATTACGTTTGCGGAAGATATGCGACTGGGGTGTGCACAATGCCTATAAATATAGTCAGCGGTCTATACTTAATTAACTGTGGTTCCTCGACAAAGAGAGTGCTTCCAAAAGTGCACAATTTAATTCTTAGCTGTCACGCAATGTTACCTACCGATTGCAAACTATATATAAAAGCTTTAATAATACCTGCAAACGCTTTCTGACATGTTTGAATTGCTTTGCATACGAAACAAATAGAACGAAAATTTTATTTGCTGTGTAGTCTAAAAGTTCAATATTACGTTTGCGGAAGATATGCAACTGGGGTGTGCACAATGCCTATAAATATAGTCAGCGGTCTATAATTGATTAATGGTGGTTCTTCGACAAAGAGAGTGCTTCCAAAAGTGCACAAAATAATTCTTAAGTGTCACGCAATGTTACCAACCGATTGCAAACTATATATAAAAGCTTTAATAATACCTGCAAACGCGTTTTGACACGTTTGAATTGCTTTGAATACAAAACAATTAGAACGAAAATTTTATTTGCTGTGTAGTCTAAAAGTTCAATATTACGTTTGCGGAAGATATGCAACTGGGGTGTGCACAATGCCTATAAATATAGTCAGCGGTCTATAATTAATTAACTGTGGTTCCTCGACAAAGAGAGTGCTTCCAAAAGTGCACAATTTAATTCTTAGCTGTCACGCAATGTTACCTACCGATTGCAAACTATATATAAAAGCTTTAATAATACCTGCAAACGCGTTTTGACACGTTTGAATTGCTTTGAATAGGAAACAAATAGAACGAAAATTTTATTTGCTGTGTAGTCTAAAAGTTCAATATTACGTTTGCGGAAGATATGCAACTGGGGTGTGCACAATGCCTATAAATATAGTCAGCGGTCTATAATTGATTAATGGTGGTTCTTCGACAAAGAGAGTGCTTCCAAAAGTGCACAAAATAATTCTTAAGTGTCACGCAATGTTACCAACCGATTGCAAACTATATATAAAAGCTTTAATAATACCTGCAAACGCGTTTTGACACGTTTGAATTGCTTTGAATACAAAACAAATAGAACGAAAATTTTATTTGCTGTGTAGTCTAAAAGTTCAATATTACGTTTGCGGAAGATATGCAGCTGGGGTGTGCACAATGCCTATAAATATAGTCAGCGGTCTATAATTAATTAACTGTGGTTCCTCGACAAAGAGAGTACTTCCAAAAGTGCACAATTTAATTCTTAGCTGTCACGCAATGTTACCTACCGATTGCAAACTATATATAAAAGCTTTAATAATACCTGCAAACGCTTTCTGACATGTTTGAATTGCTTTGCATACGAAACAAATAGAACGAAAATTTTATTTGCTGTGTAGTCTAAAAGTTCAATATTACGTTTGCGGAAGATATGCAACTGGGGTGTGCACAATGCCTATAAATATAGTCAGCGGTCTATAATTGATTAATGGTGGTTCTTCGACAAAGAGAGTGCTTCCAAAAGTGCACAAAATAATTCTTAAGTGTCACGCAATGTTACCAACCGATTGCAAACTATATATAAAAGCTTTAATAATACCTGCAAACGCGTTTTGACACGTTTGAATTGCTTTGAATACAAAACAAATAGAACGAAAATTTTATTTGCTGTGTAGTCTAAAAGTTCAATATTACGTTTGCGGAAGATATGCAGCTGGGGTGTGCACAATGCCTATAAATATAGTCAGCGGTCTATAATTAATTAACTGTGGTTCCTCGACAAAGAGAGTACTTCCAAAAGTGCACAATTTAATTCTTAGCTGTCACGCAATGTTACCTACCGATTGCAAACTATATATAAAAGCTTTAATAATACCTGCAAACGCTTTCTGACATGTTTGAATTGCTTTGCATACGAAACAAATAGAACGAAAATTTTATTTGCTGTGTAGTCTAAAAGTTCAATATTACGTTTGCGGAAGATATGCCACTGGGGTGTGCACAATGCCTATAAATATAGTCAGCGGTCTATAATTAATTAACTGTGGTTCCTCGACAAAGAGAGTGCTTCCAAAAGTGCACAATTTAATTCTTAGCTGTCACGCAATGTTACCTACCGATTGCAAACTATATATAAAAGCTTTAATAATACCTGCAAACGCGTTTTGACACGTTTGAATTGCTTTGAATAGGAAACAAATAGAACGAAAATTTTATTTGCTGTGTAGTCTAAAAGTTCAATATTACGTTTGCGGAAGATATGCAACTGGGGTGTGCACAATGCCTATAAATATAGTCAGCGGTCTATAATTGATTAATGGTGGTTCTTCGACAAAGAGAGTGCTTCCAAAAGTGCACAAAATAATTCTTAAGTGTCACGCAATGTTACCAACCGATTGCAAACTATATATAAAAGCTTTAATAATACCTGCAAACGCGTTTTGACACGTTTGAATTGCTTTGAATACAAAACAAATAGAACGAAAATTTTATTTGCTGTGTAGTCTAAAAGTTCAATATTACGTTTGCGGAAGATATGCAGCTGGGGTGTGCACAATGCCTATAAATATAGTCAGCGGTCTATAATTAATTAACTGTGGTTCCTCGACAAAGAGAGTACTTCCAAAAGTGCACAATTTAATTCTTAGCTGTCACGCAATGTTACCTACCGATTGCAAACTATATATAAAAGCTTTAATAATACCTGCAAACGCTTTCTGACATGTTTGAATTGCTTTGCATACGAAACAAATAGAACGAAAATTTTATTTGCTGTGTAGTCTAAAAGTTCAATATTACGTTTGCGGAAGATATGCAACTGGGGTGTGCACAATGCCTATAAATATAGTCAGCGGTCTATAATTAATTAACTGTGGTTCCTCGACAAAGAGAGTGCTTCCAAAAGTGCACAAAATAATTCTTAAGTGTCACGCAATGTTACCTACCGATTGCAAACTATATATAAAAGCTTTAATAATACCTGCAAACGCTTTCTGACATGTTTGAATTGCTTTGCATACGAAACAAATAGAACGAAAATTTTATTTGCTGTGTAGTCTAAAAGTTCAATATTACGTTTGCGGAAGATATGCAACTGGGGTGTGCACAATGCCTATAAATATAGTCAGCGGTCTATAATTAATTAACTGTGGTTCCTCGACAAAGAGAGTGCTTCCAAAAGTGCACAATTTAATTCTTAGCTGTCACGCAATGTTACCTACCGATTGCAAACTATATATAGAAGCTTTAATAATACCTGCAAACGCGTTTTGACACGTTTGAATTGCTTTGAATAGGAAACAAATAGAACGAAAATTGTATATGCTGTGTCGTCTAAAAGTTCAATATTACGTTTGCGGAAGATATGCAAGTGGGGTGTGCACAATGCCTATAAATATAGTCAGCGGTCTATAATTAATTAACTGTGGTTCCTCGACAAAGAGAGTGCTTCCAAAAGTGCACAATTTAATTCTTAGCTGTCACGCAATGTTACCTACCGATTGCAAACTATATATAAAAGCTTTAATATTACCTGCAAACGCGTTTTGACACGTTTGAATTGCTTTGAATACGAAACAAATAGAACGAAAATTGTATTTGCTGTGTCGTCTAAAAGTTCAATATTACGTTTGCGGAAGATATGCGACTGGGGTGTGCACAATGCCTATAAATATAGTCAGCGGTCTATACTTAATTAACTGTGGTTCCTCGACAAAGAGAGTGCTTCCAAAAGTGCACAATTTAATTCTTAGCTGTCACGCAATGTTACCTACCGATTGCAAACTATATATAAAAGCTCTAATAATACCTGCAAACGCGTTTTGACACGTTTGAATTGCTTTGCATACGAAACAAATAGAACGAAAATTTTATTTGCTGTGTAGTCTAAAGTTCAATATTACGTTTGCGGAAGATATGCAACTGGGGTGTGCACAATGCCTATAAATATAGTCAGCGGTCTATAATTATGTAACTGTGGTTCCTCGACAAAGAGAGTGCTTCCAAAAGTGCACAATTTAATTCTTAGCTGTCACGGAATGTTACTTACCGATTGAAAACTATATATAAAAGCTTTAATAATACCTGCAAACGCGTTTTGACACGTTTGAATTGCTTTGCATACGAAACAAATAGAACGAAAATTTTATTTGCTGTGTAGTCTAAAAGTTCAATTTTACGTTTGCGGAAGATATGCAGCTGGGTGTGCACAATGCCTATAAATATAGTCAGCGGTCTATAATTAATTAACTGTGGTTCCTCGACAAAGAGACTGCTTCCAAAAGTGCACAATTTAATTCTTAGCTGTCACGCAATGTTACCTACGATTGCAAACTATATATAGAAGCTTTAATAATACCTGCAAACGCGTTTTGACACGTTTGAATGCTTTGAATAGGAAACAAATAGAACGAAAATTGTATATGCTGTGTCGTCTAAAAGTTCAATATTACGTTTGCGGAAGATATGCAACTGGGGTGTGCACAATGCCTATAAATATAGTCAGCGGTCTATAATTAATTAACTGTGGTTCCTCGACAAAGAGAGTGCTTCCAAAAGTGCACAATTTAATTCTTAGCTGTCACGCAATGTTACCTACCGATTGCAAACTATATATAAAAGCTTTAATATTACCTGCAAACGCGTTTTGACACGTTTGAATTGCTTTGAATACGAAACAAATAGAACGAAAATGGTATTTGCTGTGTCGTGTAAAAGTTCAATATTACGTTTGCGGAAGATATGCGACTGGGGTGTGCACAATGCCTATAAATATAGTCAGCGGTCTATACTTAATTAACTGTGGTTCCTCGACAAAGAGAGTGCTTCCAAAAGTGCACAATTTAATTCTTAGCTGTCACGCAATGTTACCTACCGATTGCAAACTATATATAAAAGCTCTAATAATACCTGCAAACGCGTTTGACACGTTTGAATTGCTTTGCATACGAAACAAATAGAACGAAAATTTTATTTGCTGTGTAGTCTAAAAGTTCAATATTACGTTTGCGGAAGATATGCAACTGGGGTGTGCACAATGCCTATAAATATAGTCAGCGGTCCATAATTAAGTAACTGTGGTTCCTCGACAAAGAGAGTGCTTCCAAAAGTGCACAATTTAATTCTTAGCTGTCACGCAATGTTACCTACCGATTGAAAACTATATATAAAAGCTTTAATAATACCTGCAAACGCGTTTTGACACGTTTGAATTGCTTTGCATACGAAACAAATAGAACGAAAATTTTATTTGCTGTGTAGTCTAAAAGTTCAATATTACGTTTGCGGAAGATATGCAGCTGGGGTGTGCACAATGCCTATAAATATAGTCAGCGGTCTATTATTGATTAATGGTGGTTCTTCGACAAAGAGAGTGCTTCCAAAAGTGCACAAAATAATTCTTAAGTGTCACGCAATGTTACCTACCGATTGCAAACTATATATAAAAGCTTTAATAATACCTGCAAACGCGTTTTGACACGTTTGAATTTCTTTGAATACGAAACAAATAGAACGAAAATTGTATTTGCTGTGTCGTCTAAAGTTCAATATTACGTTTGCGGAAGATATGCGACTGGGGTGTGCACAATGCCTATAAATATAGTCAGCGGTCTATAATTAATTAACTGTGGTTCCTCGACAAAGAGAGTGCTTCCAAAAGTGCACAATTTAATTCTTAGCTGTCACGCAATGTTACCTACCGATTGCAAACTATATATAAAAGCTTTAATAATACCTGCAAACGCGTTTTGACACGTTTGAATTTCTTTGCATACGAAACAAATAGAACGAAAATTTTATTTGCTGTGTAGTCTAAAAGTTCAATATTACGTTTGCGGAAGATATGCAACTGGGGTGTGCACAATGCCTATAAATATAGTCAGTGGTCTATAATTAAGTAACTGTGGTTCCTCGACAAAGAGAGTGCTTCCAAAAGTGCACAATTTAATTCTTAGCTGTCACGCAATGTTACCTACCGATTGCAAACTATATATAAAAGCTTTAATAATACCTGCAAACGCGTTTTGACACGTTTGAATTGCTTTGCATACGAAACAAATAGAACGAAAATTTTATTTGCTGTGTAGTCTAAAAGTTCAATATTACGTTTGCGGAAGATATGCGACTGGGGTGTGCACAATGCCTATAAATATAGTCAGCGGTCTATAATTAATTAACTGTGGTTCCTCGACAAAGAGAGTGCTTCCAAAAGTGCACAATTTAATTCTTAGCTGTCACGCAATGTTACCTACCGATTGCAAACTATATATAAAAGCTTTAATAATACCTGCAAACGCGTTTTGACACGTTTGAATTGCTTTGAATAGGAAACAAATAGAACGAAAATTTTATTTGCTGTGTAGTCTAAAAGTTCAATATTACGTTTGCGGAAGATATGCAACTGGGGTGTGCACAATGCCTATAAATATAGTCAGCGGTCTATAATTGATTAATGGTGGTTCTTCGACAAAGAGAGTGCTTCCAAAAGTGCACAAAATAATTCTTAAGTGTCACGCAATGTTACCAACCGATTGCAAACTATATATAAAAGCTTTAATAATACCTGCAAACGCGTTTTGACACGTTTGAATTGCTTTGAATACAAAACAAATAGAAAGAAAATTTTATTTGCTGTGTATTCTAAAAGTTCAATATTACGTTTGCGGAAGATATGCAGCTGGGGTGTGCACAATGCCTATAAATATAGTCAGCGGTCTATTATTGATTAATGGTGGTTCTTCGACAAAGAGAGTGCTTCCAAAAGTGCACAAAATAATTCTTAAGTGTCACGCAATGTTACCAACCGATTGCAAACTATATATAAAAGCTTTAATAATACCTGCAAACGCGTTTTGACACGTTTGAATTGCTTTGCATACGAAAACAAATAGAACGAAAATTTTATTTGCTGTGTAGTCTAAAAGTTCAATATTACGTTTGCGGAAGATATGCAGCTGGGGTGTGCACAATGCCTATAAATATAGTCAGCGGTCTATAATTGATTAATGGTGGTTTTTCGACAAAGAGAGTGCTTCCAAAAGTGCACAAAATAATTCTTAAGTGTCACGCAATGTTACCTACCGATTGCAAACTATATATAGAAGCTTTAATAATACCTGCAAACGCTTTCTGACACGTTTGAATTGCTTTGCATACGAAACAAATAAAACGAAAATTTTATTTGCTGTGTAGGCTAAAAGTTCAATATTACGTTTGCGGAAGATATGCAGCTGGGGTGTGCACAATGCCTATAAATATAGTCAGCGGTCTATAATTGATTAATGGTGGTTCTTCGACAAAGAGAGTGCTTCCAAAAGTGCACAAAATAATTCTTAAGTGTCACGCAATGTTACCTACCGATTGCAAACTATATATAAAAGCTTTAATAATACCTGCAAACGCTTTCTGACATGTTTGAATTGTTTTGCATACGAAACAAATAGAACGAAAATTTTATTTGCTGTGTAGTCTAAAAGTTCAATATTACGTTTGCGGAAGATATGCAACTGGGGTGTGCACAATGCCTATAAATATAGTCAGCGGTCTATAATTAATTAACTGTGGTTCCTCGACAAAGAGAGTGCTTCCAAAAGTGCACAATTTAATTCTTAGCTGTCACGCAATGTTACCTACCGATTGCAAACTATATATAAAAGCTTTAATAATACCTGCAAACGCGTTTTGACACGTTTGAATTGCTTTGAATAGGAAACAAATAGAACGAAAATTGTATTTGCTGTGTCGTCTAAAAGTTCAATATTACGTTTGCGGAAGATATGCAACTGGGGTGTGCACAATGCCTATAAATATAGTCAGCGGTCTATAATTAATTAACTGTGGTTCCTCGACAAAGAGAGTGCTTCCAAAAGTGCACAATTTAATTCTTAGCTGTCACGCAATGTTACCTACCGATTGCAAACTATATATAAAAGCTTTAATAATACCTGCAAACGCGTTTTGACACGTTTGAATTGCTTTGCATACGAAACAAATAGAACGAAAATTTTATTTGCTGTGTAGTCTAAAAGATCAATATTACGTTTGCGGAAGATATGCAACTGGGGTGTGCACAATGCCTATAAATATAGTCAGCGGTCTATAATTAAGTAACTGTGGTTCCTCGACAAAGAGAGTGCTTCCAAAAGTACACAATTTAATTCTTAGCTGTCACGCAATGTTACCTACCGATTGCAAACTATATATAAAAGCTTTAATAATACCTGCAAACGCGTTTTGACACGTTTGAATTGCTTTGCATACGAAACAAATAGAACGAAAATTTTATTTGCTGTGTAGTCTAAAAGTTCAATATTACGTTTGCGGAAGATATGCGACTGGGGTGTGCACAATGCCTATAAATATAGTCAGCGGTCTATAATTAATTAACTGTGGTTCCTCGACAAAGAGAGTGCTTCCAAAAGTGCACAATTTAATTCTTAGCTGTCACGCAATGTTACCTACCGATTGCAAACTATATATAAAAGCTTTAATAATACCTGCAAACGCGTTTTGACACGTTTGAATTGCTTTGAATAGGAAACAAATAGAACGAAAATTTTATTTGCTGTGTAGTCTAAAAGTTCAATATTACGTTTGCGGAAGATATGCAACTGGGGTGTGCACAATGCCTATAAATATAGTCAGCGGTCTATAATTGATTAATGGTGGTTCTTCGACAAAGAGAGTGCTTCCAAAAGTGCACAAAATAATTCTTAAGTGTCACGCAATGTTACCAACCGATTGCAAACTATATATAAAAGCTTTAATAATACCTGCAAACGCGTTTTGACACGTTTGAATTGCTTTGAATACAAAACAAATAGAACGAAAATTTTATTTGCTGTGTAGTCTAAAAGTTCAATATTACGTTTGCGGAAGATATGCAGCTGGGGTGTGCACAATGAATATAAATATAGTCAGCGGTCTATTATTGATTAATGGTGGTTCTTCGACAAAGAGAGTGCTTCCAAAAGTGCACAAAATAATTCTTAAGTGTCACGCAATGTCACCAACCGATTGCAAACTATATATAAAAGCTTTAATAATACCTGCAAACGCGTTTTGACACGTTTGAATTGCTTTGCATACGAAACAAATAGAACGAAAATTTTATTTGCTGTGTAGTCTAAAAGTTCAATATTACGTTTGCGGAAGATATGCAGCTGGGGTGTGCACAATGCCTATAAATATAGTCAGCGGTCTATAATTGATTAATGGTGGTTTTTCGACAAAGAGAGTGCTTCCAAAAGTGCACAAAATAATTCTTAAGTGTCACGCAATGTTACCTACCGATTGCAAACTATATATAAAAGCTTTAATAATACCTGCAAACGCTTTCTGACATGTTTGAATTGCTTTGCATACGAAACAAATAGAACGAAAATTTTATTTGCTGTGTAGTCTAAAAGTTCAATATTACGTTTGCGGAAGATATGCAACTGGGGTGTGCACAATGCCTATAAATATAGTCAGCGGTCTATAATTAATTAACTGTGGTTCCTCGACAAAGAGAGTGCTTCCAAAAGTGCACAATTTAATTCTTAGCTGTCACGCAATGTTACCTACCGATTGCAAACTATATATAGAAGCTTTAATAATACCTGCAAACGCGTTTTGACACGTTTGAATTGCTTTGAATAGGAAACAAATAGAACGAAAATTGTATATGCTGTGTCGTCTAAAAGTTCAATATTACGTTTGCGGAAGATATGCAACTGGGGTGTGCACAATGCCTATAAATATAGTCAGCGGTCTATAATTAATTAACTGTGGTTCCTCGACAAAGAGAGTGCTTCCAAAAGTGCACAATTTAATTCTTAGCTGTCACGCAATGTTACCTACCGATTGCAAACTATATATAGAAGCTTTAATAATACCTGCAAACGCGTTTTGACACGTTTGAATTGCTTTGAATAGGAAACAAATAGAACGAAAATTGTATATGCTGTGTCGTCTAAAAGTTCAATATTACGTTTGCGGAAGATATGCAGCTGGGGTGTGCACAATGCCTATAAATATAGTCAGCGGTCTATTATTGATTAATGGTGGTTCTTCGACAAAGAGAGTGCTTCCAAAAGTGCACAAAATAATTCTTAAGTGTCACGCAATGTTACCTACCGATTGCAAACTATATATAAAAGCTTTAATAATACCTGCAAACGCGTTTTGACACGTTTGAATTTCTTTGAATACGAAACAAATAGAACGAAAATTGTATTTGCTGTGTCGTCTAAAAGTTCAATATTACGTTTGCGGAAGATATGCGACTGGGGTGTGCACAATGCCTATAAATATAGTCAGCGGTCTATAATTAATTAACTGTGGTTCCTCGACAAAGAGAGTGCTTCCAAAAGTGCACAATTTAATTCTTAGCTGTCACGCAATGTTACCTACCGATTGCAAACTATATATAAAAGCTTTAATAATACCTGCAAACGCGTTTTGACACGTTTGAATTGCTTTGCATACGAAACAAATAGAACGAAAATTTTATTTGCTGTGTAGTCTAAAAGTTCAATATTACGTTTGCGGAAGATATGCAACTGGGGTGTGCACAATGCCTATAAATATAGTCAGTGGTCTATAATTAAGTAACTGTGGTTCCTCGACAAAGAGAGTGCTTCCAAAAGTGCACAATTTAATTCTTAGCTGTCACGCAATGTTACCTACCGATTGCAAACTATATATAAAAGCTTTAATAATACCTGCAAACGCGTTTTGACACGTTTGAATTGCTTTGCATACGAAACAAATAGAACGAAAATTTTATTTGCTGTGTAGTCTAAAAGTTCAATATTACGTTTGCGGTAGATATGCGACTGGGGTGTGCACAATGCCTATAAATATGGTCAGCGGTCTATAATTAATTAACTGTGGTTCCTCGACAAAGAGAGTGCTTCCAAAAGTGCACAATTTAATTCTTAGCTGTCACGCAATGTTACCTACCGATTGCAAACTATATATAAAAGCTTTAATAATACCTGCAAACGCGTTTTGACACGTTTGAATTGCTTTGCATACGAAACAAATAGAACGAAAATTTTATTTGCTGTGTAGTCTAAAAGTTCAATATTACGTTTGCGGAAGATATGCGACTGGGGTGTGCACAATGCCTATAAATATAGTCAGCGGTCTATAATTAATTAACTGTGGTTCCTCGACAAAGAGAGTGCTTCCAAAAGTGCACAATTTAATTCTTAGCTGTCACGCAATGTTACCTACCGATTGCAAACTATATATAAAAGCTTTAATAATACCTGCAAACGCGTTTTGACACGTTTGAATTGCTTTGAATAGAAAACAAATAGAACGAAAATTTTATTTGCTGTGTAGTCTAAAAGTTCAATATTACGTTTGCGGAAGATATGCAACTGGGGTGTGCACAATGCCTATAAATATAGTCAGCGGTCTATAATTGATTAATGGTGGTTCTTCGACAAAGAGAGTGCTTCCAAAAGTGCACAAAATAATTCTTAAGTGTCACGCAATGTTACCAACCGATTGCAAACTATATATAAAAGCTTTAATAATACCTGCAAACGCGTTTTGACACGTTTGAATTGCTTTGAATACAAAACAAATAGAACGAAAATTTTATTTGCTGTGTAGTCTAAAAGTTCAATATTACGTTTGCGGAAGATATGCAGCTGGGGTGTGCACAATGCCAATAAATATAGTCAGCGGTCTATTATTGATTAATGGTGGTTCTTCGACAAAGAGAGTGCTTCCAAAAGTGCACAAAATAATTCTTAAGTGTCACGCAATGTTACCAACCGATTGCAAACTATATATAAAAGCTTTAATAATACCTGCAAACGCGTTTTGACACGTTTGAATTACTTTGCATACGAAACAAATAGAAGGAAAATTTATTTGCTGTGTAGTCTAAAAGTTCAATATTACGTTTGCGGAAGATATGCAGCTGGGGTGTGCACAATGCCTATAAATATAGTCAGCGGTCTATAATTGATTAATGGTGGTTTTTCGACAAAGAGAGTGCTTCCAAAAGTGCACAAAATAATTCTTAAGTGTCACGCAATGTTACCTACCGATTGCAAACTATATATAGAAGCTTTAATAATACCTGCAAACGCTTTCTGACACGTTTGAATTGCTTTGCATACGAAACAAATAAAACGAAAATTTTATTTGCTGTGTAGGCTAAAAGTTCAATATTACGTTTGCGGAAGATATGCAGCTGGGGTGTGCACAATGCCTATAAATATAGTCAGCGGTCTATAATTGATTAATGGTGGTTCTTCGACAAAGAGAGTGCTTCCAAAAGTGCACAAAATAATTCTTAAGTGTCACGCAATGTTACCTACCGATTGCAAACTATATATAAAAGCTTTAATAATACCTGCAAACGCTTTCTGACATGTTTGAATTGTTTTGCATACGAAACAAATAGAACGAAAATTTTATTTGCTGTGTAGTCTAAAAGTTCAATATTACGTTTGCGGAAGATATGCAACTGGGGTGTGCACAATGCCTATAAATATAGTCAGCGGTCTATAATTAATTAACTGTGGTTCCTCGACAAAGAGAGTGCTTCCAAAAGTGCACAATTTAATTCTTAGCTGTCACGCAATGTTACCTACCGATTGCAAACTATATATAAAAGCTTTAATAATACCTGCAAACGCGTTTTGACACGTTTGAATTGCTTTGCATACGAAACAAATAGAACGAAAATTTTATTTGCTGTGTAGGCTAAAAGTTCAATATTACGTTTGCGGAAGATATGCAGCTGGGGTGTGCACAATGCCTATAAATATAGTCAGCGGTCTATAATTGATTAATGGTGGTTCTTCGACAAAGAGAGTGCTTCCAAAAGTGCACAAAATAATTCTTAAGTGTCACGCAATGTTACCAACCGATTGCAAACTATATATAAAAGCTTTAATAATACCTGCAAACGCGTTTTGACACGTTTGAATTGCTTTGCATACGAAACAAATAGAACGAAAATTTTATTTGCTGTGTAGGCTAAAAGTTCAATATTACGTTTGCGGAAGATATGCAGCTGGGGTGTGCACAATGCCTATAAATATAGTCAGCGGTCTATAATTGATTAATGGTGGTTCTTCGACAAAGAGAGTGCTTCCAAAAGTGCACAAAATAATTCTTAAGTGTCACGCAATGTTACCTACCGATTGCAAACTATATATAGAAGCTTTAATAATACCTGCAAACGCTTTCTGACACGTTTGAATTGCTTTGCATACGAAACAAATAGAACGAAAATTTTATTTGCTGTGTAGGCTAAAAGTTCAATATTACGTTTGCGGAAGATATGCAGCTGGGGTGTGCACAATGCCTATAAATATAGTCAGCGGTCTATAATTGATTAATGGTGGTTCTTCGACAAAGAGAGTGCTTCCAAAAGTGCACAAAATAATTCTTAAGTGTCACGCAATGTTACCAACCGATTGCAAACTATATATAAAAGCTTTAATAATACCTGCAAACGCGTTTTGACACGTTTGAATTGCTTTGCATACGAAACAAATACAACGAAAATTTTATTTGCTGTGTAGTCTAAAAGTTCAATATTACGTTTGCGGAAGATATGCAGCTGGGGTGTGCACAATGCCTATAAATATAGTCAGCGGTCTATTATTGATTAATGGTGGTTCTTCGACAAAGAGAGTGCTTCCAAAAGTGCACAAAATAATTCTTAAGTGTCACGCAATGTTACCTACCGATTGCAAACTATATATAAAAGCTTTAATAATACCTGCAAACGCTTTCTGACACGTTTGAATTGCTTTGCATACGAAACAAATAGAACGAAAATTTTATTTGCTGTGTAGGCTAAAAGTTCAATATTACGTTTGCGGAAGATATGCAGCTGGGGTGTGCACAATGCCTATAAATATAGTCAGCGGTCTATAATTGATTAATGGTGGTTCTTCGACAAAGAGAGTGCTTCCAAAAGTGCACAAAATAATTCTTAAGTGTCACGCAATGTTACCAACCGATTGCAAACTATATATAAAAGCTTTAATAATACCTGCAAACGCGTTTTGACACGTTTGAATTGCTTTGCATACGAAACAAATAGAACGAAAATTTTATTTGCTGTGTAGGCTAAAAGTTCAATATTACGTTTGCGGAAGATATGCAGCTGGGGTGTGCACAATGCCTATAAATATAGTCAGCGGTCTATAATTGATTAATGGTGGTTCTTCGACAAAGAGAGTGCTTCCAAAAGTGCACAAAATAATTCTTAAGTGTCACGCAATGTTACCAACCGATTGCAAACTATATATAAAAGCTTTAATAATACCTGCAAACGCGTTTTGACACGTTTGAATTGCTTTGCATACGAAACAAATAGAACGAAAATTTTATTTGATGTGTAGGCTAAAAGTTCAATATTACGTTTGCGGAAGATATGCAGCTGGGGTGTGCACAATGCCTATAAATATAGTCAGCGGTCTATAATTGATTAATGGTGGTTCTTCGACAAAGAGAGTGCTTCCAAAAGTGCACAAAATAATTCTTAAGTGTCACGCAATGTTACCTACCGATTGCAAACTATATATAGAAGCTTTAATAATACCTGCAAACGCTTTCTGACACGTTTGAATTGCTTTGCATACGAAACAAATAGAACGAAAATTGTATTTGCTGTGTAGGCTAAAAGTTCAATATTACGTTTGCGGAAGATATGCAGCTGGGGTGTGCACAATGCCTATAAATATAGTCAGCGGTCTATAATTGATTAATGGTGGTTCTTCGACAAAAAGAGTGCTTCCAAAAGTGCACAAAATAATTCTTAAGTGTCACGCAATGTTACCAACCGATTGCAAACTATATATAAAAGCTTTAATAATACCTGCAAACGCGTTTTGACACGTTTGAATTGCTTTGCATACGAAACAAATAGAACGAAAATTTTATTTGCTGTGTAGGCTAAAAGTTCAATATTACGTTTGCGGAAGATATGCAGCTGGGGTGTGCACAATGCCTATAAATATAGTCAGCGGTCTATAATTGATTAATGGTGGTTCTTCGACAAAGAGAGTGCTTCCAAAAGTGCACAAAATAATTCTTAAGTGTCACGCAATGTTACCAACCGATTGCAAACTATATATAGAAGCTTTAATAATACCTGCAAACGCTTTCTGACACGTTTGAATTGCTTTGCATACGAAACAAATAGAACGAAAATTTTATTTGCTGTGTAGGCTAAAAGTTCAATATTACGTTTGCGGAAGATATGCAGCTGGGGTGTGCACAATGCCTATAAATATAGTCAGCGGTCTATAATTGATTAATGGTGGTTCTTCGACAAAGAGAGTGCTTCCAAAAGTGCACAAAATAATTCTTAAGTGTCACGCAATGTTACCAACCGATTGCAAACTATATATAAAAGCTTTAATAACACCTGCAAACGCGTTTTGACACGTTTGAATTGCTTTGCATACGAAACAAATAGAACGAAAATTTTATTTGCTGTGTAGGCTAAAAGTTCAATATTACGTTTGCGGAAGATATGCAGCTGGGGTGTGCACAATGCCTATAAATATAGTCAGCGGTCTATTATTGATTAATGGTGGTTCTTCGACAAAGAGAGTGCTTCCAAAAGTGCACAAAATAATTCTTAAGTGTCACGCAATGTTACCAACCGATTGCAAACTATATATAAAAGCTTTAATAATACCTGCAAACGCGTTTTGACACGTTTGAATTGCTTTGCATACGAAACAAATAGAACGAAAATTTTATTTGCTGTGTAGGCTAAAAGTTCAATATTACGTTTGCGGAAGATATGCAGCTGGGGTGTGCACAATGCCTATAAATATAGTCAGCGGTCTATAATTGATTAATGGTGGTTCTTCGACAAAGGGAGTGCTTCCAAAAGTGCACAAAATAATTCTTAAGTGTCACGCAATGTTACCAACCGATTGCAAACTATATATAAAAGCTTTAATAATACCTGCAAACGCGTTTTGACACGTTTGAATTGCTTTGCATACGAAACAAATAGAACGAAAATTTTATTTGATGTGTAGGCTAAAAGTTCAATATTACGTTTGCGGAAGATATGCAGCTGGGGTGTGCACAATGCCTATAAATATAGTCAGCGGTCTATAATTGATTAATGGTGGTTCTTCGACAAAGAGAGTGCTTCCAAAAGTGCACAAAATAATTCTTAAGTGTCACGCAATGTTACCTACCGATTGCAAACTATATATAGAAGCTTTAATAATACCTGCAAACGCTTTCTGACACGTTTGAATTGCTTTGCATACGAAACAAATAGAACGAAAATTGTATTTGCTGTGTAGGCTAAAAGTTCAATATTACGTTTGCGGAAGATATGCAGCTGGGGTGTGCACAATGCCTATAAATATAGTCAGCGGTCTATAATTGATTAATGGTGGTTCTTCGACAAAGAGAGTGCTTCCAAAAGTGCACAAAATAATTCTTAAGTGTCACGCAATGTTACCAACCGATTGCAAACTATATATAAAAGCTTTAATAATACCTGCAAACGCGTTTTGACACGTTTGAATTGCTTTGCATACGAAACAAATAGAACGAAAATTTTATTTGCTGTGTAGGCTAAAAGTTCAATATTACGTTTGCGGAAGATATGCAGCTGGGGTGTGCACAATGCCTATAAATATAGTCAGCGGTCTATAATTGATTAATGGTGGTTCTTCGACAAAGAGAGTGCTTCCAAAAGTGCACAAAATAATTCTTAAGTGTCACGCAATGTTACCAACCGATTGCAAACTATATATAGAAGCTTTAATAATACCTGCAAACGCTTTCTGACACGTTTGAATTGCTTTGCATACGAAACAAATAGAACGAAAATTTTATTTGCTGTGTAGGCTAAAAGTTCAATATTACGTTTGCGGAAGATATGCAGCTGGGGTGTGCACAATGCCTATAAATATAGTCAGCGGTCTATAATTGATTAATGGTGGTTCTTCGACAAAGAGAGTGCTTCCAAAAGTGCACAAAATAATTCTTAAGTGTCACGCAATGTTACCAACCGATTGCAAACTATATATAAAAGCTTTAATAATACCTGCAAACGCGTTTTGACACGTTTGAATTGCTTTGCATACGAAACAAATAGAACGAAAATTTTATTTGCTGTGTAGGCTAAAAGTTCAATATTACGTTTGCGGAAGATATGCAGCTGGGGTGTGCACAATGCCTATAAATATAGTCAGCGGTCTATTATTGATTAATGGTGGTTCTTCGACAAAGAGAGTGCTTCCAAAAGTGCACAAAATAATTCTTAAGTGTCACGCAATGTTACCAACCGATTGCAAACTATATATAAAAGCTTTAATAATACCTGCAAACGCGTTTTGACACGTTTGAATTGCTTTGCATACGAAACAAATAGAACGAAAATTTTATTTGCTGTGTAGGCTAAAAGTTCAATATTACGTTTGCGGAAGATATGCAGCTGGGGTGTGCACAATGCCTATAAATATAGTCAGCGGTCTATAATTGATTAATGGTGGTTCTTCGACAAAGAGAGTGCTTCCAAAAGTGCACAAAATAATTCTTAAGTGTCACGCAATGTTACCAACCGATTGCAAACTATATATAAAAGCTTTAATAATACCTGCAAACGCGTTTTGACACGTTTGAATTGCTTTGCATACGAAACAAATAGAACGAAAATTTTATTTGCTGTGTAGGCTAAAAGTTCAATATTACGTTTGCGGAAGATATGCAACAGGGGTGTGCACAATGCCTATAAATATAGTCAGCGGTCTATAATTGATTAATGGTGGTTCTTCGACAAAGAGAGTGCTTCCAAAAGTGCACAAAATAATTCTTAAGTGTCACGCAATGTTACCTACCGATTGCAAACTATATATAGAAGCTTTAATAATACCTGCAAACGCTTTCTGACACGTTTGAATTGCTTTGCATACGAAACAAATAGAACGAAAATTTTATTTGCTGTGTAGCCTAAAAGTTCAATATTACGTTTGCGGAAGATATGCAGCTGGGGTGTGCACAATGCCTATAAATATAGTCAGCGGTCTATAATTGATTAATGGTGGTTCTTCGACAAAGAGAGTGCTTCCAAAAGTGCACAAAATAATTCTTAAGTGTCACGCAATGTTACCAACCGATTGCAAACTATATATAAAAGCTTTAATAATACCTGCAAACGCGTTTTGACACGTTTGAATTGCTTTGCATACGAAACAAATAGAACGAAAATTTTATTTGCTGTGTAGGCTAAAAGTTCAATATTACGTTTGCGGAAGATATGCAGCTGGGGTGTGCACAATGCCTATAAATATAGTCAGCGGTCTATTATTGATTAATGGTGGTTCTTCGACAAAGAGAGTGCTTCCAAAAGTGCACAAAATAATTCTTAAGTGTCACGCAATGTTACCAACCGATTGCAAACTATATATAAAAGCTTTAATAATACCTGCAAACGCGTTTTGACACGTTTGAATTGCTTTGCATACGAAACAAATAGAACGAAAATTTTATTTGCTGTGTAGGCTAAAAGTTCAATATTACGTTTGCGGAAGATATGCAGCTGGGGTGTGCACAATGCCTATAAATATAGTCAGCGGTCTATAATTGATTAATGGTGGTTCTTCGACAAAGAGAGTGCTTCCAAAAGTGCACAAAATAATTCTTAAGTGTCACGCAATGTTACCAACCGATTGCAAACTATATATAAAAGCTTTAATAATACCTGCAAACGCGTTTTGACACGTTTGAATTGCACTGCATACGAAACAAATAGAACGAAAATTTTATTTGCTGTGTAGGCTAAAAGTTCAATATTACGTTTGCGGAAGATATGCAGCTGGGGTGTGCACAATGTCTATAAATATAGTCAGCGGTCTATAATTGATTAATGGTGGTTCTTCGACAAAGAGAGTGCTTACAAAAGTGCACAAAATAATTCTTAAGTGTCACGCAATGTTACCTACCGATTGCAAACTATATATAGAAGCTTTAATAATACCTGCAAACGCTTTCTGACACGTTTGAATTGCTTTGCATACGAAACAAATAGAACGAAAATTTTATTTGCTGTGTAGGCTAAAAGTTCAATATTACGTTTGCGGAAGATATGCAGCTGGGGTGTGCACAATGCCTATAAATATAGTCAGCGGTCTATAATTGATTAATGGTGGTTCTTCGACAAAGAGAGTGCTTCCAAAAGTGCACAAAATAATTCTTAAGTGTCACGCAATGTTACCAACCGATTGCAAACTATATATAAAAGCTTTAATAATACCTGCAAACGCGTTTTGACACGTTTGAATTGCTTTGCATACGAAACAAATAGAACGAAAATTTTATTTGCTGTGTAGGCTAAAAGTTCAATATTACGTTTGCGGAAGATATGCAGCTGGGGTGTGCACAATGCCTATAAATATAGTCAGGGTCTATAATTGATTAATGGTGGTTCTTCGACAAAGAGAGTGCTTCCAAAAGTGCACAAAATAATTCTTAAGTGTCACGCAATGTTACCAACCGATTGCAAACTATATATAAAAGCTTTAATAATACCTGCAAACGCGTTTTGACACGTTTGAATTGCACTGCATACGAAACAAATAGAACGAAAATTTTATTTGCTGTGTAGGCTAAAAGTTCAATATTACGTTTGCGGAAGATATGCAGCTGGGGTGTGCACAATGTCTATAAATATAGTCAGCGGTCTATAATTGATTAATGGTGGTTCTTCGACAAAGAGAGTGCTTACAAAAGTGCACAAAATAATTCTTAAGTGTCACGCAATGTTACCTACCGATTGCAAACTATATATAGAAGCTTTAATAATACCTGCAAACGCTTTCTGACACGTTTGAATTGCTTTGCATACGAAACAAATAGAACGAAAATTTATTTGCTGTGTAGGCTAAAAGTTCAATATTACGTTTGCGGAAGATATGCAGCTGGGGTGTGCACAATGCCTATAAATATAGTCAGCGGTCTATTATTGATTAATGGTGGTTCTTCGACAAAGAGAGTGCTTCCAAAAGTGCACAAAATAATTCTTAAGTGTCACGCAATGTTACCTACCGATTGCAAACTATATATAAAAGCTTTATAATACCTGCAAACGCGTTTTGACACGTTTGAATAGCTTTGAATAGGAAACAAATAGAACGAAAATTGTATTTGCTGTGTAGTCTAAAAGTTCAATATTACGTTTGCGGAAGATATGCAACTGGGGTGTGCACAATGCCTATAAATATAGTCAGCGGTCTATAATTAATTAACTGTGGTTCCTCGACAAAGAGAGTGCTTCCAAAAGTGCACAATTTAATTCTTAGCTGTCACGCAATATTACCTACCGATTGCAAACTATATATAAAAGCTTTAATAATACCTGCAAACGCGTTTTGACACGTTTGAATTGCTTTGCATACGAAACAAATAGAACGAAAATTTTATTTGCTGTGTAGTCTAAAAGTTCAATATTACGTTTGCGGAAGATATGCGACTGGGGTGTGCACAATGCCTATAAATATAGTCAGCGGTCTATAATTAATTAACTGTGGTTCCTCGACAAAGAGAGTGCTTCCAAAAGTGCACAATTTAAATCTTAGCTGTCACGCAATGTTACCTACCGATTGCAAACTATATATAAAAGCTTTAATAATACCTGCAAACGCGTTTTGACACGTTTGAATTGCTTTGAATAGGAAACAAATAGAACGAAAATTGTATTTGCTGTGTAGTCTAAAAGTTCAATATTACGTTTGCGGAAGATATGCAACAGGGGTGTGCACAATGCCTATAAATATAGTCAGCGGTCTATAATTGATTAATGGTGGTTCTTCGACAAAGAGAGTGCTTCCAAAAGTGCACAAAATAATTCTTAAGTGTCACGCAATGTTACCAACCGATTGCAAACTATATATAAAAGCTTTAATAATACCTGCAAACGCGTTTTGACACGTTTGAATTGCTTTGCATACGAAACAAATAGAACGAAAATTTTATTTGCTGTGTAGTCTAAAAGTTCAATATTACGTTTGCGGAAGATATGCAGCTGGGGTGTGCACAATGCCTATAAATATAGTAAGCGGTCTATTATTGATTAATGGTGTTCTTCGACAAAGAGAGTGCTTCCAAAAGTGCACAAAATAATTCTTAAGTGTCACGCAATGTTACCTACCGATTGCAAACTATATATAAAAGCTTTAATAATACCTGCAAACGCTTTCTGACATGTTTGAATTGCTTTGCATACGAAACAAATAGAACGAAAATTTTATTTGCTGTGTAGGCTAAAAGTTCAATATTACGTTTGCGGAAGATATGCAGCTGGGGTGTGCACAATGCCTATAAATATAGTCAGCGGTCTATAATTGATTAATGGTGGTTCTTCGACAAAGAGAGTGCTTCCAAAAGTGCACAAAATAATTCTTAAGTGTCACGCAATGTTACCAACCGATTGCAAACTATATATAGAAGCTTTAATAATACCTGCAAACGCTTTCTGACACGTTTGAATTGCTTTGCATACGAAACAAATAGAACGAAAATTTTATTTGCTGTGTAGGCTAAAAGTTCAATATTACGTTTGCGGAAGATATGCAGCTGGGGTGTGCACAATGCCTATAAATATAGTCAGCGGTCTATAATTGATTAATGGTGGTTCTTCGACAAAGAGAGTGCTTCAAAAGTGCACAAAATAATTCTTAAGTGTCACGCAATGTTACCAACCGATTGCAAACTATATATAAAAGCTTTAATAATACCTGCAAACGCGTTTTGACACGTTTGAATTGCTTTGCATACGAAACAAATAGAACGAAAATTTTATTTGCTGTGTAGGCTAAAAGTTCAATATTACGTTTGCGGAAGATATGCAGCTGGGGTGTGCACAATGCCTATAAATATAGTCAGCGGTCTATTATTGATTAATGGTGGTTCTTCGACAAAGAGAGTGCTTCCAAAAGTGCACAAAATAATTCTTAAGTGTCACGCAATGTTACCAACCGATTGCAAACTATATATAGAAGCTTTAATAATACCTGCAAACGCTTTCTGACACGTTTGAATTGCTTTGCATACGAAACAAATAGAACGAAAATTTTATTTGCTGTGTAGGCTAAAAGTTCAATATTACGTTTGCGGAAGATATGCAGCTGGGGTGTGCACAATGCCTATAAATATAGTCAGCGGTCTATAATTGATTAATGGTGGTTCTTCGACAAAGAGAGTGCTTCCAAAAGTGCACAAAATAATTCTTAAGTGTCACGCAATGTTACCAACCGATTGCAAACTATATATAAAAGCTTTAATAATACCTGCAAACGCGTTTTGACACGTTTGAATTGCTTTGCATACGAAACAAATAGAACGAAAATTTTATTTGCTGTGTAGGCTAAAAGTTCAATATTACGTTTGCGGAAGATATGCAGCTGGGGTGTGCACAATGCCTATAAATATAGTCAGCGGTCTATTATTGATTAATGGTGGTTCTTCGACAAAGAGAGTGCTTCCAAAAGTGCACAAAATAATTCTTAAGTGTCACGCAATGTTACCAACCGATTGCAAACTATATATAAAAGCTTTAATAATACCTGCAAACGCGTTTTGACACGTTTGAATTGCTTTGCATACGAAACAAATAGAACGAAAATTTTATTTGCTGTGTAGGCTAAAAGTTCAATATTACGTTTGCGGAAGATATGCAGCTGGGGTGTGCACAATGCCTATAAATATAGTCAGCGGTCTATAATTGATTAATGGTGGTTCTTCGACAAAGAGAGTGCTTCCAAAAGTGCACAAAATAATTCTTAAGTGTCACGCAATGTTACCAACCGATTGCAAACTATATATAAAAGCTTTAATAATACCTGCAAACGCGTTTTGACACGTTTGAATTGCTTTGCATACGAAACAAATAGAACGAAAATTTTATTTGCTGTGTAGGCTAAAAGTTCAATATTACGTTTGCGGAAGATATGCAACAGGGGTGTGCACAATGCCTATAAATATAGTCAGCGGTCTATAATTGATTAATGGTGGTTCTTCGACAAAGAGAGTGCTTCCAAAAGTGCACAAAATAATTCTTAAGTGTCACGCAATGTTACCTACCGATTGCAAACTATATATAGAAGCTTTAATAATACCTGCAAACGCTTTCTGACACGTTTGAATTGCTTTGCATACGAAACAAATAGAACGAAAATTTTATTTGCTGTGTAGCCTAAAAGTTCAATATTACGTTTGCGGAAGATATGCAGCTGGGGTGTGCACAATGCCTATAAATATAGTCAGCGGTCTATAATTGATTAATGGTGGTTCTTCGACAAAGAGAGTGCTTCCAAAAGTGCACAAAATAATTCTTAAGTGTCACGCAATGTTACCAACCGATTGCAAACTATATATAAAAGCTTTAATAATACCTGCAAACGCGTTTTGACACGTTTGAATTGCTTTGCATACGAAACAAATAGAACGAAAATGTTATTTGCTGTGTAGGCTAAAAGTTCAATATTACGTTTGCGGAAGATATGCAGCTGGGGTGTGCACAATGCCTATAAATATAGTCAGCGGTCTATTATTGATTAATGGTGGTTCTTCGACAAAGAGAGTGCTTCCAAAAGTGCACAAAATAATTCTTAAGTGTCACGCAATGTTACCAACGATTGCAAACTATATATAAAAGCTTTAATAATACCTGCAAACGCGTTTTGACACGTTTGAATTGCTTTGCATACGAAACAAATAGAACGAAAATTTTATTTGCTGTGTAGGCTAAAAGTTCAATATTACGTTTGCGGAAGATATGCAGCTGGGGTGTGCACAATGCCTATAAATATAGTCAGCGGTCTATAATTGATTAATGGTGGTTCTTCGACAAAGAGAGTGCTTCCAAAAGTGCACAAAATAATTCTTAAGTGTCACGCAATGTTACCAACCGATTGCAAACTATATATAAAAGCTTAATAATACCTGCAAACGCGTTTTGACACGTTTGAATTGCACTGCATACGAAACAAATAGAACGAAAATTTTATTTGCTGTGTAGGCTAAAAGTTCAATATTACGTTTGCGGAAGATATGCAGCTGGGGTGTGCACAATGTCTATAAATATAGTCAGCGGTCTATAATTGATTAATGGTGGTTCTTCGACAAAGAGAGTGCTTACAAAAGTGCACAAAATAATTCTTAAGTGTCACGCAATGTTACCTACCGATTGCAAACTATATATAGAAGCTTTAATAATACCTGCAAACGCTTTCTGACACGTTTGAATTGCTTTGCATACGAAACAAATAGAACGAAAATTTATTTGCTGTGTAGGCTAAAAGTTCAATATTACGTTTGCGGAAGATATGCAGCTGGGGTGTGCACAATGCCTATAAATATAGTCAGCGGTCTATAATTGATTAATGGTGGTTCTTCGACAAGAGAGTGCTTCCAAAAGTGCACAAAATAATTCTTAAGTGTCACGCAATGTTACCAACCGATTGCAAACTATATATAAAAGCTTTAATAATACCTGCAAACGCGTTTTGACACGTTTGAATTGCTTTGCATACGAAACAAATAGAACGAAAATTTTATTTGCTGTGTAGGCTAAAAGTTCAATATTACGTTTGCGGAAGATATGCAGCTGGGGTGTGCACAATGCCTATAAATATAGTCAGCGGTCTATAATTGATTAATGGTGGTTCTTCGACAAAGAGAGTGCTTCCAAAAGTGCACAAAATAATTCTTAAGTGTCACGCAATGTTACCAACCGATTGCAAACTATATATAAAAGCTTTAATAATACCTGCAAACGCGTTTTGACACGTTTGAATTGCACTGCATACGAAACAAATAGAACGAAAATTTTATTTGCTGTGTAGGCTAAAAGTTCATGTTACGTTTGCGGAAGATATGCAGCTGGGGTGTGCACAATGTCTATAAATATAGTCAGCGGTCTATAATTGATTAATGGTGGTTCTTCGACAAAGAGAGTGCTTACAAAAGTGCACAAAAATAATTCTTAAGTGTCACGCAATGTTACCTACCGATTGCAAACTATATATAGAAGCTTTAATAATACCTGCAAACGCTTTCTGACACGTTTGAATTGCTTTGCATACGAAACAAATAGAACGAAAATTTTATTTGCTGTGTAGGATAAAAGTTCAATATTACGTTTGCGGAAGATATGCAGCTGGGGTGTGCACAATGCCTATAAATATAGTCAGCGGTCTATTATTGATTAATGGTGGTTCTTCGACAAAGAGAGTGCTTCCAAAAGTGCACAAAATAATTCTTAAGTGTCACGCAATGTTACCTACCGATTGCAAACTATATATAAAAGCTTTAATAATACCTGCAAACGCGTTTTGACACGTTTGAATAGCTTTGAATAGGAAACAAATAGAACGAAAATTGTATTTGCTGTGTAGTCTAAAAGTTCAATATTACGTTTGCGGAAGATATGCAACTGGGGTGTGCACAATGCCTATAAATATAGTCAGCGGTCTATAATTAATTAACTGTGGTTCCTCGACAAAGAGAGTGCTTCCAAAAGTGCACAATTTAATTCTTAGCTGTCACGCAATATTACCTACCGATTGCAAACTATATATAAAAGCTTTAATAATACCTGCAAACGCGTTTTGACACGTTTGAATTGCTTTGCATACGAAACAAATAGAACGAAAATTTTATTTGCTGTGTAGTCTAAAAGTTCAATATTACGTTTGCGGAAGATATGCGACTGGGGTGTGCACAATGCCTATAAATATAGTCAGCGGTCTATAATTAATTAACTGTGGTTCCTCGACAAAGAGAGTGCTTCCAAAAGTGCACAATTTAAATCTTAGCTGTCACGCAATGTTACCTACCGATTGCAAACTATATATAAAAGCTTTAATAATACCTGCAAACGCGTTTTGACACGTTTGAATTGCTTTGAATAGGAAACAAATAGAACGAAAATTGTATTTGCTGTGTAGTCTAAAAGTTCAATATTACGTTTGCGGAAGATATGCAACAGGGGTGTGCACAATGCCTATAAATATAGTCAGCGGTCTATAATTGATTAATGGTGGTTCTTCGACAAAGAGAGTGCTTCCAAAAGTGCACAAAATAATTCTTAAGTGTCACGCAATGTTACCAACCGATTGCAAACTATATATAAAAGCTTTAATAATACCTGCAAACGCGTTTTGACACGTTTGAATTGCTTTGCATACGAAACAAATAGAACGAAAATTTTATTTGCTGTGTAGTCTAAAAGTTCAATATTACGTTTGCGGAAGATATGCAGCTGGGGTGTGCACAATGCCTATAAATATAGTAAGCGGTCTATTATTGATTAATGGTGGTTCTTCGACAAAGAGAGTGCTTCCAAAAGTGCACAAAATAATTCTTAAGTGTCACGCAATGTTACCTACCGATTGCAAACTATATATAAAAGCTTTAATAATACCTGCAAACGCTTTCTGACATGTTTGAATTGCTTTGCATACGAAACAAATAGAACGAAAATTTTATTTGCTGTGTAGGCTAAAAGTTCAATATTACGTTTGCGGAAGATATGCAGCTGGGGTGTGCACAATGCCTATAAATATAGTCAGCGGTCTATAATTGATTAATGGTGGTTCTTCGACAAAGAGAGTGCTTCCAAAAGTGCACAAAATAATTCTTAAGTGTCACGCAATGTTACCAACCGATTGCAAACTATATATAGAAGCTTTAATAATACCTGCAAACGCTTTCTGACACGTTTGAATTGCTTTGCATACGAAACAAATAGAACGAAAATTTTATTTGCTGTGTAGGCTAAAAGTTCAATATTACGTTTGCGGAAGATATGCAGCTGGGGTGTGCACAATGCCTATAAATATAGTCAGCGGTCTATAATTGATTAATGGTGGTTCTTCGACAAAGAGAGTGCTTCCAAAAGTGCACAAAATAATTCTTAAGTGTCACGCAATGTTACCAACCGATTGCAAACTATATATAAAAGCTTTAATAATACCTGCAAACGCGTTTTGACACGTTTGAATTGCTTTGCATACGAAACAAATAGAACGAAAATTTTATTTGCTGTGTAGGCTAAAAGTTCAATATTACGTTTGCGGAAGATATGCAGCTGGGGTGTGCACAATGCCTATAAATATAGTCAGCGGTCTATAATTGATTAATGGTGGTTCTTCGACAAAGAGAGTGCTTCCAAAAGTGCACAAAATAATTCTTAAGTGTCACGCAATGTTACCAACCGATTGCAAACTATATATAAAAGCTTTAATAATACCTGCAAACGCGTTTTGACACGTTTGAATTGCTTTGCATACGAAACAAATAGAACGAAAATTTTATTTGCTGTGTAGGCTAAAAGTTCAATATTACGTTTGCGGAAGATATGCAGCTGGGGTGTGCACAATGCCTATAAATATAGTCAGCGGTCTATAATTGATTAATGGTGGTTCTTCGACAAAGAGAGTGCTTCCAAAAGTGCACAAAATAATTCTTAAGTGTCACGCAATGTTACCAACCGATTGCAAACTATATATAAAAGCTTTAATAATACCTGCAAACGCGTTTTGACACGTTTGAATTGCTTTGCATACGAAACAAATAGAACGAAAATTTTATTTGCTGTGTAGGCTAAAAGTTCAATATTACGTTTGCGGAAGATATGCAGCTGGGGTGTGCACAATGCCTATAAATATAGTCAGCGGTCTATAATTGATTAATGGTGGTTCTTCGACAAAGAGAGTGCTTCCAAAAGTGCACAAAATAATTCTTAAGTGTCACGCAATGTTACCAACCGATTGCAAACTATATATAGAAGCTTTAATAATACCTGCAAACGCTTTCTGACACGTTTGAATTGCTTTGCATACGAAACAAATAGAACGAAAATTTTATTTGCTGTGTAGGCTAAAAGTTCAATATTACGTTTGCGGAAGATATGCAGCTGGGGTGTGCACAATGCCTATAAATATAGTCAGCGGTCTATAATTGATTAATGGTGGTTCTTCGACAAAGAGAGTGCTTCCAAAAGTGCACAAAATATTCTTAAGTGTCACGCAATGTTACCAACCGATTGCAAACTATATATAAAAGCTTTAATAATACCTGCAAACGCGTTTTGACACGTTTGAATTGCTTTGCATACGAAACAAATAGAACGAAAATTTTATTTGCTGTGTAGGCTAAAAGTTCAATATTACGTTTGCGGAAGATATGCAGCTGGGGTGTGCACAATGCCTATAAATATAGTCAGCGGTCTATTATTGATTAATGGTGGTTCTTCGACAAAGAGAGTGCTTCCAAAAGTGCACAAAATAATTCTTAAGTGTCACGCAATGTTACCAACCGATTGCAAACTATATATAAAAGCTTTAATAATACCTGCAAACGCGTTTTGACACGTTTGAATTGCTTTGCATACGAAACAAATAGAACGAAAATTTTATTTGCTGTGTAGGCTAAAAGTTCAATATTACGTTTGCGGAAGATATGCAGCTGGGGTGTGCACAATGCCTATAAATATAGTCAGCGGTCTATAATTGATTAATGGTGGTTCTTCGACAAAGAGAGTGCTTCCAAAAGTGCACAAAATAATTCTTAAGTGTCACGCAATGTTACCAACCGATTGCAAACTATATATAAAAGCTTTAATAACACCTGCAAACGCGTTTTGACACGTTTGAATTGCTTTGCATACGAAACAAATAGAACGAAAATTTTATTTGCTGTGTAGGCTAAAAGTTCAATATTACGTTTGCGGAAGATATGCAGCTGGGGTGTGCACATGCCTATAAATATAGTCAGCGGTCTATAATTGATTAATGGTGGTTCTTCGACAAAGAGAGTGCTTCCAAAAGTGCACAAAATAATTCTTAAGTGTCACGCAATGTTACCAACCGATTGCAAACTATATATAAAAGCTTTAATAATACCTGCAAACGCGTTTTGACACGTTTGAATTGCTTTGCATACGAAACAAATAGAACGAAAATTTTATTTGCTGTGTAGGCTAAAAGTTCAATATTACGTTTGCGGAAGATATGCAGCTGGGGTGTGCACAATGCCTATAAATATAGTCAGCGGTCTATAATTGATTAATGGTGGTTCTTCGACAAAGAGAGTGCTTCCAAAAGTGCACAAAATAATTCTTAAGTGTCACGCAATGTTACCAACCGATTGCAAACTATATATAAAAGCTTTAATAATACCTGCAAACGCGTTTTGACACGTTGAATTGCTTTGCATACGAAACAAATAGAACGAAAATTTTATTTGATGTGTAGGCTAAAAGTTCAATATTACGTTTGCGGAAGATATGCAGCTGGGGTGTGCACAATGCCTATAAATATAGTCAGCGGTCTATAATTGATTAATGGTGGTTCTTCGACAAAGAGAGTGCTTCAAAGTGCACAAAATAATTCTTAAGTGTCACGCAATGTTACCTACCGATTGCAAACTATATATAGAAGCTTTAATAATACCTGCAAACGCTTTTCTGACACGTTTGAATTGCTTTGCATACGAAACAAATAGAACGAAAATTGTATTTGCTGTGTAGGCTAAAAGTTCAATATTACGTTTGCGGAAGATATGCAAGCTGTTGTGTGCACAATGCCTATAAATATAGTCAGCGTCTATAATTGATTAATGGTGGTTCTTCGACAAAGAGAGTGCTTCCAAAAGTGCACAAAATAATTCTTAAGTGTCACGCAATGTACCAACCGATTGCAAACTATATATAAAAGCTTTAATAATACCTGCAAAACGCGTTTTGACACGTTTGAATTGCTTTGCATACGAAACAAATAGAACGAAAATTTTATTTGCTGTGTAGGCTAAAAGTTCAATATTACGTTTGCGGAAGATATGCAGCTGGGGTGTGCACAATGCCTATAAATATAGTCAGCGGTCTATAATTGATTAATGGTGGTTCTTCGACAAAGAGAGTGCTTCCAAAAGTGCACAAAATAATTCTTAAGTGTCACGCAATGTTACCAACCGATTGCAAACTATATATAGAAGCTTTAATAATACCTGCAAACGCTTTCTGACACGTTTGAATTGCTTTGCATACGAAACAAATAGAACGAAAATTTTATTTGCTGTGTAGGCTAAAAGTTCAATATTACGTTTGCGGAAGATATGCAGCTGGGGTGTGCACAATGCCTATAAATATAGTCAGCGGTCTATAATTGATTAATGGTGGTTCTTCGACAAAGAGAGTGCTTCCAAAAGTGCACAAAATAATTCTTAAGTGTCACGCAATGTTACCAACCGATTGCAAACTATATATAAAAGCTTTAATAATACCTGCAAACGCGTTTGACACGTTTGAATTGCTTTGCATACGAAACAAATAGAACGAAAATTTTATTTGCTGTGTAGGCTAAAAGTTCAATATTACGTTTGCGGAAGATATGCAGCTGGGGTGTGCACAATGCCTATAAATATAGTCAGCGGTCTATTATTGATTAATGGTGGTTCTTCGACAAAGAGAGTGCTTCCAAAAGTGCACAAAATAATTCTTAAGTGTCACGCAATGTTACCAACCGATTGCAAACTATATATAAAAGCTTTAATAATACCTGCAAAACGCGTTTTGACACGTTTGAATTGCTTTGCATACGAAACAAATAGAACGAAAATTTTATTTGCTGTGTAGGCTAAAAGTTCAATATTACGTTTGCGGAAGATATGCAGCTGGGGTGTGCACAATGCCTATAAATATAGTCAGCGGTCTATAATTGATTAATGGTGGTTCTTCGACAAAGAGAGTGCTTCCAAAAGTGCACAAAATAATTCTTAAGTGTCACGCAATGTTACCAACCGATTGCAAACTATATATAAAGCTTTAATAATACCTGCAAACGCGTTTTGACACGTTTGAATTGCTTTGCATACGAAACAAATAGAACGAAAATTTTATTTGCTGTGTAGGCTAAAAGTTCAATATTACGTTTGCGGAAGATATGCAACAGGGGTGTGCACAATGCCTATAAATATAGTCAGCGGTCTATAATTGATTAATGGTGGTTCTTCGACAAAGAGAGTGCTTCCAAAGTGCACAAAATAATTCCTTAAGTGTCACGCAATGTTACCTACCGATTGCAAACTATATATAGAAGCTTTAATAATACCTGCAAACGCTTTCTGACACGTTTGAATTGCTTTGCATACGAAACAAATAGAACGAAAATTTTATTTGCTGTGTAGCCTAAAAGTTCAATATTACGTTTGCGGAAGATATGCAGCTGGGGTGTGCACAATGCCTATAAATATAGTCAGCGGTCTATATTGATTAATGGTGGTTCTTCGACAAAGAGAGTGCTTCCAAAAAGTGCACAAAATAATTCTTAAGTGTCACGCAATGTTACCAACCGATTGCAAACTATATATAAAAGCTTTAATAATACCTGCAAACGCGTTTTGACACGTTTGAATTGCTTTGCATACGAAACAAATAGAACGAAAATTTTATTTGCTGTGTAGGCTAAAAGTTCAATATTACGTTTGCGGAAGATATGCAGCTGGGGTGTGCACAATGCCTATAAATATAGTCAGCGGTCTATTATTGATTAATGGTGGTTCTTCGACAAAGAGAGTGCTTCCAAAAGTGCACAAAATAATTCTTAAGTGTCACGCAATGTTACCAACCGATTGCAAACTATATATAAAAGCTTTAATAATACCATACCTGCAAACGCGTTTTGACACGTTTGAATTGCTTTGCATACGAAACAAATAGAACGAAAATTTTATTTGCTGTGTAGGCTAAAAGTTCAATATTACGTTTGCGGAAGATATGCAGCTGGGGTGTGCACAATGCCTATAAATATAGTCAGCGGTCTATTATTGATTAATGGTGGTTCTTCGACAAAGAGAGTGCTTCCAAAAGTGCACAAAATAATTCTTAAGTGTCACGCAATGTTACCAACCGATTGCAAACTATATATAAAAGCTTTAATAATACCTGCAAACGCGTTTTGACACGTTTGAATTGCTTTGCATACGAAACAAATAGAACGAAAATTTTATTTGCTGTGTAGGCTAAAAGTTCAATATTACGTTTGCGGAAGATATGCAGCTGGGGTGTGCACAATGCCTATAAATATAGTCAGCGGTCTATAATTGATTAATGGTGGTTCTTCGACAAAGAGAGTGCTTCCAAAAGTGCACAAAATAATTCTTAAGTGTCACGCAATGTTACCAACCGATTGCAAACTATATATAAAAGCTTTAATAATACCTGCAAACGCGTTTTGACACGTTTGAATTGCTTTGCATACGAAACAAATAGAACGAAAATTTTATTTGCTGTGTAGGCTAAAAGTTCAATATTACGTTTGCGGAAGATATGCAGCTGGGGTGTGCACAATGCCTATAAATATAGTCAGCGGTCTATAATTGATTAATGGTGGTTCTTCGACAAAGAGAGTGCTTCCAAAAGTGCACAAAATAATTCTTAAGTGTCACGCAATGTTACCTACCGATTGCAAACTATATATAGAAGCTTTAATAATACCTGCAAACGCTTTCTGACACGTTTGAATTGCTTTGCATACGAAACAAATAGAACGAAAATTTTATTTGCTGTGTAGGCTAAAAGTTCAATATTACGTTTGCGGAAGATATGCAGCTGGGGTGTGCACAATGCCTATAAATATAGTCAGCGGTCTATAATTGATTAATGGTGGTTCTTCGACAAAGAGAGTGCTTCCAAAAGTGCACAAAATAATTCTTAAGTGTCACGCAATGTTACCAACCGATTGCAAACTATATATAAAAGCTTTAATAATACCTGCAAACGCGTTTTGACACGTTTGAATTGCTTTGAATACGAAACAAATAGAACGAAAATTTTATTTGCTGTGTCGTCTAAAAGTTCAATATTACGTTTGCGGAAGATATGCGACTGGGGTGTGCACAATGCCTATAAATATAGTCAGCGGTCTATACTTAATTAACTGTGGTTCCTCGACAAAGAGAGTGCTTCCAAAAGCGCACAATTTAATTCTTAGCTGTCACGCAATGTTACCTACCGATTGAAAACTATATATAAAAGCTTTAATAATACCTGCAAACGCGTTTTGACACGTTTGAATTGCTTTGCATACGAAACAAATAGAACGAAAATTTTATTTGCTGTGTAGTCTAAAAGTTCAATATTACGTTTGCGGAAGATATGCGACTGGGGTGTGCACAATGCCTATAAATATAGTCAGCGGTCTATAATTAATTAACTGTGGTTCCTCGACAAAGAGAGTGCTTCCAAAAGTGCACAATTTAATTCTTAGCTGTCATGCAATGTTACCTACCGATTGCAAACTATATATAAAAGCTTTAATAATACCTGCAAACGCGTTTTGACACGTTTGAATTGCTTTGAATACGAAACAAATAGAACGAAAATTGTATTTGCTGTGTCGTCTAAAAGTTCAATATTACGTTTGCGGAAGATATGCGACTGGGGTGTGCACAATGCCTATAAATATAGTCAGCGGTCTATAATTAATTAACTGTGGTTCCTCGACAAAGAGAGTGCTTCCAAAAGTGCACAATTTAATTCTTAGCTGTCACGCAATGTTACCTACCGATTGCAAACTATATATAAAAGCTTTAATAATACCTGCAAACGCGTTTTGACACGTTTGAATTGCTTTGCATACGAAACAAATAGAACGAAAATTTTATTTGCTGTGTAGTCTAAAAGTTCAATATTACGTTTGCGGAAGATATGCAACTGGGGTGTGCACAATGCCTATAAATATAGTCAGCGGTCTATAATTAAGTAACTGTGGTTCCTCGACAAAGAGAGTGCTTCCAAAAGTGCACAATTTAATTCTTAGCTGTCACGCAATGTTACCTACCGATTGCAAACTATATATAAAAGCTTTAATAATACCTGCAAACGCGTTTTGACACGTTTGAATTGCTTTGCATACGAAACAAATAGAACGAAAATTTTATTTGCTGTGTAGTCTAAAAGTTCAATATTACGTTTGCGGAAGATATGCGACTGGGGTGTGCACAATGCCTATAAATATAGTCAGCGGTCTATAATTAATTAACTGTGGTTCCTCGACAAAGAGAGTGCTTCCAAAAGTGCACAATTTAATTCTTAGCTGTCACGCAATGTTACCTACCGATTGCAAACTATATATAAAAGCTTTAATAATACCTGCAAACGCGTTTTGACACGTTTGAATTGCTTTGAATAGGAAACAAATAGAACGAAAATTGTATTTGCTGTGTAGTCTAAAAGTTCAATATTACGTTTGCGGAAGATATGCAACTGGGGTGTGCACAATGCCTATAAATATAGTCAGCGGTCTATAATTGATTAGTGGTGGTTCTTCGACAAAGAGAGTGCTTCCAAAAGTGCACAAAATAATTCTTAAGTGTCACGCAATGTTACCTAACGATTGCAAACTATATATAGAAGCTTTAATAATACCTGCAAACGCTTTCTGACACGTTTGAATTGCTTTGCATACGAAACAAATAGAACGAAAATTTTATTTGCTGTGTAGTCTAAAAGTTCAATATTACGTTTGCGGAAGATATGCAGCTGGGGTGTGCACAATGCCTATAAATATAGTCAGCGGTCTATAATTGATTAATGGTGGTTCTTCGACAAAGAGAGTGCTTCCAAAAGTGCACAAAATAATTCTTAAGTGTCACGCAATGTTACCAACCGATTGCAAACTATATATAAAAGCTTTAATAATACCTGCAAACGCTTTCTGACATGTTTGAATTGCTTTGCATACGAAACAAATAGAACGAAAATTTTATTTGCTGTGTAGTCTAAAAGTTCAATATTACGTTTGCGGAAGATATGCAGCTGGGGTGTGCACAATGCCTATAAATATAGTCAGCGGTCTATTATTGATTAATGGTGGTTCTTCGACAAAGAGAGTGCTTCAAAAAGTGCACAAAATAATTCTTAAGTGTCACGCAATGTTACCTACCGATTGCAAACTATATATAAAAGCTTTAATAATACCTGCAAACGCTTTCTGACATGTTTGAATTGCTTTGCATACGAAACAAATAGAACGAAAATTTTATTTGCTGTGTAGGCTAAAAGTTCAATATTACGTTTGCGGAAGATATGCAGCTGGGGTGTGCACAATGCCTATAAATATAGTCAGCGGTCTATAATTGATTAATGGTGGTTCTTCGACAAAGAGAGTGCTTCCAAAAGTGCACAAAATAATTCTTAAGTGTCACGCAATGTTACCAACCGATTGCAAACTATATATAAAAGCTTTAATAATACCTGCAAACGCGTTTTGACACGTTTGAATTGCTTTGCATACGAAACAAATAGAACGAAAATTTTATTTGCTGTGTAGGATAAAAGTTCAATATTACGTTTGCGGAAGATATGCAACTGGGGTGTGCACAATGCCTATAAATATAGTCAGCGGTCTATAATTGATTAATGGTGGTTCTTCGACAAAGAGAGTGCTTCCAGAAGTGCACAAAATAATTCTTAAGTGTCACGCAATGTTACCTACCGATTGCAAACTATATATAGAAGCTTTAATAATACCTGCAAACGCTTTCTGACACGTTTGAATTGCTTTGCATACGAAACAAATAGAACGAAAATTTTATTTGCTGTGTAGGCTAAAAGTTCAATATTACGTTTGCGGAAGATATGCAGCTGGGGTGTGCACAATGCCTATAAATATAGTCAGCGGTCTATAATTGATTAATGGTGGTTCTTCGACAAAGAGAGTGCTTCCAAAAGTGCACAAAATAATTCTTAAGTGTCACGCAATGTTACCAACCGATTGCAAACTATATATAAAAGCTTTAATAATACCTGCAAACGCGTTTTGACACGTTTGAATTGCTTTGCATACGAAACAAATAGAACGAAAATTTTATTTGCTGTGTAGGCTAAAAGTTCAATATTACGTTTGCCGAAGATATGCAGCTGGGGTGTGCACAATGCCTAAATATAGTCAGCGGTCTATTATTGATTAATGGTGGTTCTTCGACAAAGAGAGTGCTTCCAAAAGTGCACAAAATAATTCTTAAGTGTCACGCAATGTTACCAACCGATTGCAAACTATATATAAAAGCTTTAATAATACCTGCAAACGCGTTTTGACACGTTTGAATTGCTTTGCATACGAAACAAATAGAACGAAAATTTTATTTGCTGTGTAGGCTAAAAGTTCAATATTACGTTTGCGGAAGATATGCAGCTGGGGTGTGCACAATGCCTATAAATATAGTCAGCGGTCTATAATTGATTAATGGTGGTTCTTCGACAAAGAGAGTGCTTCCAAAAGTGCACAAAATAATTCTTAAGTGTCACGCAATGTTACCAACCGATTGCAAACTATATATAAAAGCTTTAATAATACCTGCAAACGCGTTTTGACACGTTTTAATTGCTTTGCATACGAAACAAATAGAACGAAAATTTTATTTGCTGTGTAGGCTAAAAGTTCAATATTACGTTTGCGGAAGATATGCAGCTGGGGTGTGCACAATGCCTATAAATATAGTCAGCGGTCTATAATTGATTAATGGTGGTTCTTCGACAAAGAGAGTGCTTCCAAAAGTGCACAAAATAATTCTTAAGTGTCACGCAATGTTACCTACCGATTGCAAACTATATATAGAAGCTTTAATAATACCTGCAAACGCTTTCTGACACGTTTGAATTGCTTTGCATACGAAACAAATAGAACGAAAATTTTATTTGCTGTGTAGGCTAAAAGTTCAATATTACGTTTGCGGAAGATATGCAGCTGGGGTGTGCACAATGCCTATAAATATAGTCAGCGGTCTATAATTGATTAATGGTGGTTCTTCGACAAAGAGAGTGCTTCCAAAAGTGCACAAAATAATTCTTAAGTGTCACGCAATGTTACCTACCGATTGCAAACTATATATAAAAGCTTTAATAGTACCTGCAAACGCGTTTTGACACGTTTGAATTGCTTTGCATACGAAACAAATACAACGAAAATTTTATTTGCTGTGTAGTCTAAAAGTTCAATATTACGTTTGCGGAAGATATGCAGCTGGGGTGTGCACAATGCCTATAAATATAGTCAGCGGTCTATTATTGATTAATGGTGGTTCTTCGACAAAGAGAGTGCTTCCAAAAGTGCACAAAATAATTCTTAAGTGTCACGCAATGTTACCTACCGATTGCAAACTATATATAAAAGCTTTAATAATACCTGCAAACGCTTTCTGACACGTTTGAATTGCTTTGCATACGAAACAAATAGAACGAAAATTTTATTTGCTGTGTAGGCTAAAAGTTCAATATTACGTTTGCGGAAGATATGCAGCTGGGGTGTGCACAATGCCTATAAATATAGTCAGCGGTCTATAATTGATTAATGGTGGTTCTTCGACAAAGAGAGTGCTTCCAAAAGTGCACAAAATAATTCTTAAGTGTCACGCAATGTTACCTACCGATTGCAAACTATATATAAAAGCTGTAATAATACCTGCAAACGCGTTTTGACATGTTTGAATTGCTTTGCATACGAAACAAATAGAACGAAAATTTTATTTGCTGTGTAGTCTAAAAGTTCAATATTACGTTTGCGAAAGATATGCAACTGGGGTGTTCACAATGCCTATAAATATAGTCAGCGGTCTATAATTAATTAACTGTGGTTCCTCGACAAAGAGAGTGCTTCCAAAAGTGCACAATTTAATTCTTAGCTGTCACGCAATGTTACCTACCGATTGCAAACTATATATAAAAGCTTTAATAATACCTGCAAACGCGTTTTGACACGTTTGAATTGCTTTGAATAGGAAACAAATAGAACGAAAATTGTATTTGCTGTGTAGTATAAAAGTTCAATATTACGTTTGCGGAAGATATGCAACTGGGGTGTGCACAATGCCTATAAATATAGTCAGCGGTCTATAATTAATTAACTGTGGTTCCTCGACAAAGAGAGTGCTTCCAAAAGTGCACAATTTAATTCTTAGCTGTCACGCAATGTTACCTACCGATTGCAAACTATATATAAAAGCTTTAATAATACCTGCAAACGCGTTTTGACACGTTTGAATTGCTTTGAATACGAAACAAATAGAACGAAAATTGTATTTGCTGTGTCGTCTAAAAGTTCAATATTACGTTTGCGGAAGATATGCGACTGGGGTGTGCACAATGCCTATAAATATAGTCAGCGGTCTATAATTAATTAACTGTGGTTCCTCGACAAAGAGAGTGCTTCCAAAAGTGCACAATTTAATTCTTAGCTGTCACGCAATGTTACCTACCGATTGCAAACTATATATAAAAGCTTTAATAATTCCTGCAAACGCGTTTTGACACGTTTGAATTGCTTTGCATACGAAACAAATAGAACGAAAATTTTATTTGCTGTGTAGTCTAAAAGTTCAATATTACGTTTGCGGAAGATATGCAACTGGGGTGTGCACAATGCCTATAAATATAGTCAGCGGTCTATAATTAAGTAACTGTGGTTCCTCGACAAAGAGAGTGCTTCCAAAAGTGCACAATTTAATTTTTAGCTGTCACGCAATGTTACCTACCGATTGCAAACTATATATAAAAGCTTTAATAATACCTGCAAACGCGTTTTGACACGTTTGAATTGCTTTGAATAGGAAACAAATAGAACGAAAATTGTATTTGCTGTGTAGTCTAAAAGTTCAATATTACGTTTGCGGAAGATATGCAACTGGGGTGTGCACAATGCCTATAAATATAGTCAGCGGTCTATAATTGATTAATGGTGGTTCTTCGACAAAGAGAGTGCTTCCAAAAGTGCACAAAATAATTCTTAAGTGTCACGCAATGTTACCTACCGATTGCAAACTATATATAGAAGCTTTAATAATACCTGCAAACGCTTTCTGACACGTTTGAATTGCTTTGCATACGAAACATATAGAACGAAAATTTTATTTGCTGTGTAGGCTAAAAGTTCAATATTACGTTTGCGGAAGATATGCAGCTGGGGTGTGCACAATGCCTATAAATATAGTCAGCGGTCTATAATTGATTAATGGTGGTTCTTCGACAAAGAGAGTGCTTCCAAAAGTGCACAAAATAATTCTTAAGTGTCACGCAATGTTACCAACCGATTGCAAACTATATATAAAAGCTTTAATAATACCTGCAAACGCGTTTTGACACGTTTGAATTGCTTTGCATACGAAACAAATAGAACGAAAATTTTATTTGCTGTGTAGGCTAAAAGTTCAATATTACGTTTGCGGAAGATATGCAGCTGGGGTGTGCACAATGCCTATAAATATAGTCAGCGGTCTATTATTGATTAATGGTGGTTCTTCGACAAAGAGAGTGCTTCCAAAAGTGCACAAAATAATTCTTAAGTGTCACGCAATGTTACCAACCGATTGCAAACTATATATAAAAGCTTTAATAATACCTGCAAACGCGTTTTGACACGTTTGAATTGCTTTGCATACGAAACAAATAGAACGAAAATTTTATTTGCTGTGTAGGCTAAAAGTTCAATATTACGTTTGCGGAAGATATGCAGCTGGGGTGTGCACAATGCCTATAAATATAGTCAGCGGTCTATAATTGATTAATGGTGGTTCTTCGACAAAGAGAGTGCTTCCAAAAGTGCACAAAATAATTCTTAAGTGTCACGCAATGTTACCTAACGATTGCAAACTATATATAGAAGCTTTAATAATACCTGCAAACGCTTTCTGACACGTTTGAATTGCTTTGCATACGAAACAAATAGAACGAAAATTTTATTTGCTGTGTAGGCTAAAAGTTCAATATTACGTTTGCGGAAGATATGCAGCTGGGGTGTGCACAATGCCTATAAATATAGTCAGCGGTCTATAATTGATTAATGGTGGTTCTTCGACAAAGAGAGTGCTTCCAAAAGTGCACAAAATAATTCTTAAGTGTCACGCAATGTTACCAACCGATTGCAAACTATATATAAAAGCTTTAATAATACCTGCAAACGCGTTTTGACACGTTTGAATTGCTTTGCATACGAAACAAATAGAACGAAAATTTTATTTGCTGTGTAGTCTAAAAGTTCAATATTACCTTTGCGGAAGATATGCAGCTGGGGTGTGCACAATGCCTATAAATATAGTCAGCGGTCTATAATTAATTAACTGTGGTTCCTCGACAAAGAGAGTGCTTCCAAAAGTGCACAATTTAATTCTTAGCTGTCACGCAATGTTACCTACCGATTGCAAACTATATATAAAAGCTTTAATAATACCTGCAAACGCGTTTTGACACGTTTGAATTGCTTTGAATACGAAACAAATAGAACGAAAATTGTATTTGCTGTGTCGTCTAAAAGTTCAATATTACGTTTGCGGAAGATATGCGACTGGGGTGGGCACAATGCCTATAAATATAGTCAGCGGTCTATAATTAATTAACTGTGGTTCCTCGACAAAGAGAGTGCTTCCAAAAGTGCACAATTTAATTCTTAGCTGTCACGCAATGTTACCTACCGATTGCAAACTATATATAAAAGCTTTAATAATACCTGCAAACGCGTTTTGACACGTTTGAATTGCTTTGCATACGAAACAAATAGAACGAAAATTTTATTTGCTGTGTAGTCTAAAAGTTCAATATTACGTTTGCGGAAGATATGCAACTCGGGTGTGCACAATGCCTATAAATATAGTCAGCGGTCTATAATTAAGTAACTGTGGTTCCTCGACAAAGAGAGTGCTTCCAAAAGTGCACAATTTAATTCTTAGCTGTCACGCAATGTTACCTACCGATTGCAAACTATATATAAAAGCTTTAATAATACCTGCAAACGCGTTTTGACACGTTTGAATTGCTTTGCATACGAAACAAATAGAACGAAAATTTTATTTGCTGTGTAGTCTAAAAGTTCAATATTACGTTTGCGGAAGATATGCGACTGGGGTGTGCACAATGCCTATAAATATAGTCAGCGGTCTATAATTAATTAACTGTGGTTCCTCGACAAAGAGAGTGCTTCCAAAAGTGCACAATTTAATTCTTAGCTGTCACGCAATGTTACCTACCGATTGCAAACTATATATAAAAGCTTTAATAATACCTGCAAACGCGTTTTGACACGTTTGAATTGCTTTGAATAGGAAACAAATAGAACGAAAATTGTATTTGCATTGTAGTCTAAAAGTTCAATATTACGTTTGCGGAAGATATGCAACTGGGGTGTGCACAATGCCTATAAATATAGTCAGCGGTCTATAATTGATTAATGGTGGTTCTTCGACAAAGAGAGTGCTTCCAAAAGTGCACAAAATAATTCTTAAGTGTCACGCAATGTTACCTAACGATTGCAAACTATATATAGAAGCTTTAATAATACCTGCAAACGCTTTCTGACACGTTTGAATTGCTTTGCATACGAAACAAATAGAACGAAAATTTTATTTGCTGTGTAGGCTAAAAGTTCAATATTACGTTTGCGGAAGATATGCAGCTGGGGTGTGCACAATGCCTATAAATATAGTCAGCGGTCTATAATTGATTAATGGTGGTTCTTCGACAAAGAGAGTGCTTCCAAAAGTGCACAAAATAATTCTTAAGTGTCACGCAATGTTACCAACCGATTGCAAACTGTATATAAAAGCTTTAATAATACCTGCAAACGCGTTTTGACACGTTTGAATTGCTTTGCATACAAAACAAATAGAACGAAAATGTTATTTGCTGTGTAGGCTAAAAGTTCAATATTACGTTTGCGGAAGATATGCAGCTGGGGTGTGCAGAATGCCTATAAATATAGTCAGCGGTCTATAATTGATTAATGGTGGTTCTTCGACAAAGAGAGTGCTTCCAAAAGTGCACAAAATAATTCTTAAGTGTCACGCAATGTTACCAACCGATTGCAAACTATATATAAAAGCTTTAATAATACCTGCAAACGCGTTTTGACACGTTTTAATTGCTTTGCATACGAAACAAATAGAACGAAAATTTTATTTGCTGTGTAGTCTAAAAGTTCAATATTACGTTTGCGGAAGATATGCAGCTGGGGTGTGCACAATGCCTATAAATATAGTCAGCGGTCTATTATTGATTAATGGTGGTTCTTCGACAAAGAGAGTGCTTCCAAAAGTGCACAAAATAATTCTTAAGTGTCACGCAATGTTACCAACCGATTGCAAACTATATATAAAAGCTTTAATAATACCTGCAAACGCGTTTTGACACGTTTGAATTGCTTTGCATACGAAACAAATAGAACGAAAATTTTATTTGCTGTGTAGTCTAAAAGTTCAATATTACGTTTGCGGAAGATATGCAGCTGGGGTGTGCACAATGCCTATAAATATAGTCAGCGGTCTATTATTGATTAATGGTGGTTCTTCGACAAAGAGAGTGCTTCCAAAAGTGCACAAAATAATTCTTAAGTGTCACGCAATGTTACCTACCGATTGCAAACTATATATAAAAGCTTTAATAATACCTGCAAACGCTTTCTGACATGTTTGAATTGCTTTGCATACGAAACAAATAGAACGAAAATTTTATTTGCTGTGTAGGCTAAAAGTTCAATATTACGTTTGCGGAAGATATGCAGCTGGGGTGTGCACAATGCCTATAAATATAGTCAGCGGTCTATAATTGATTAATGGTGGTTCTTCGACAAAGAGAGTGCTTCCAAAAGTGCACAAAATAATTCTTAAGTGTCACGCAATGTTACCAACCGATTGCAAACTATATATAAAAGCTTTAATAATACCTGCAAACGCGTTTTGACACGTTTGAATTGCTTTGCATACGAAACAAATAGAACGAAAATTTTATTTGCTGTGTAGGCTAAAAGTTCAATATTACGTTTGCGGAAGATATGCAGCTGGGGTGTGCACAATGCCTATAAATATAGTCAGCGGTCTATAATTGATTAATGGTGGTTCTTCGACAAAGAGAGTGCTTCCAAAAGTGCACAAAATAATTCTTAAGTGTCACGCAATGTTACCAACCGATTGCAAACTATATATAAAAGCTTTAATAATACCTGCAAACGCGTTTTGACACGTTTGAATTGCTTTGCATACGAAACAAATAGAACGAAAATTTTATTTGCTGTGTAGGCTAAAAGTTCAATATTACGTTTGCGGAAGATATGCAGCTGGGGTGTGCACAATGCCTATAAATATAGTCAGCGGTCTATAATTGATTAATGGTGGTTCTTCGACAAAGAGAGTGCTTCCAAAAGTGCACAAAATAATTCTTAAGTGTCACGCAATGTTACCAACCGATTGCAAACTATATATAAAAGCTTTAATAATACCTGCAAACGCGTTTTGACACGTTTGAATTGCTTTGCATACGAAACAAATAGAACGAAAATTTTATTTGCTGTGTAGGCTAAAAGTTCAATATTACGTTTGCGGAAGATATGCAGCTGGGGTGTGCACAATGCCTATAAATATAGTCAGCGGTCTATTATTGATTAATGGTGGTTCTTCGACAAAGAGAGTGCTTCCAAAAGTGCACAAAATAATTCTTAAGTGTCACGCAATGTTACCAACCGATTGCTAACTATATATAAAAGCTTTAATAATACCTGCAAACGCGTTTTGACACGTTTGAATTGCTTTGCATACGAAACAAATAGAACGAAAATTTTATTTGCTGTGTAGGCTAAAAGTTCAATATTACGTTTGCGGAAGATATGCAGCTGGGGTGTGCACAATGCCTATAAATATAGTCAGCGGTCTATAATTGATTAATGGTGGTTCTTCGACAAAGAGAGTGCTTCCAAAAGTGCACAAAATAATTCTTAAGTGTCACGCAATGTTACCAACCGATTGCAAACTATATATAAAAGCTTTAATAATACCTGCAAACGCGTTTTGACACGTTTGAATTGCTTTGCATACGAAACAAATAGAACGAAAATTTTATTTGCTGTGTAGGCTAAAAGTTCAATATTACGTTTGCGGAAGATATGCAGCTGGGGTGTGCACAATGCCTATAAATATAGTCAGCGGTCTATAATTGATTAATGGTGGTTCTTCGACAAAGAGAGTGCTTCCAAAAGTGCACAAAATAATTCTTAAGTGTCACGCAATGTTACCTACCGATTGCAAACTATATATAGAAGCTTTAATAATACCTGCAAACGCTTTCTGACACGTTTGAATTGCTTTGCATACGAAACAAATAGAACGAAAATTTTATTTGCTGTGTAGGCTAAAAGTTCAATATTACGTTTGCGGAAGATATGCAGCTGGGGTGTGCACAATGCCTATAAATATAGTCAGCGGTCTATAATTGATTAATGGTGGTTCTTCGACAAAGAGAGTGCTTCCAAAAGTGCACAAAATAATTCTTAAGTGTCACGCAATGTTACCAACCGATTGCAAACTATATATAAAAGCTTTAATAATACCTGCAAACGCGTTTTGACACGTTTGAATTGCTTTGCATACGAAACAAATACAACGAAAATTTTATTTGCTGTGTAGTCTAAAAGTTCAATATTACGTTTGCGGAAGATATGCAGCTGGGGTGTGCACAATGCCTATAAATATAGTCAGCGGTCTATTATTGATTAATGGTGGTTCTTCGACAAAGAGAGTGCTTCCAAAAGTGCACAAAATAATTCTTAAGTGTCACGCAATGTTACCTACCGATTGCAAACTATATATAAAAGCTTTAATAATACCTGCAAACGCTTTCTGACACGTTTGAATTGCTTTGCATACGAAACAAATAGAACGAAAATTTTATTTGCTGTGTAGGCTAAAAGTTCAATATTTCGTTTGCGGAAGATATGCAGCTGGGGTGTGCACAATGCCTATAAATATAGTCAGCGGTCTATAATTGATTAATGGTGGTTCTTCGACAAAGAGAGTGCTTCCAAAAGTGCACAAAATAATTCTTAAGTGTCACGCAATGTTACCTACCGATTGCAAACTATATATAAAAGCTTTAATAATACCTGCAA
>CALNHX010000773.1:0-211530 GCA_940337035.1 Agriotes lineatus | reverse complement strand
ATATATATATATAGCTGGAATAAAACCGGTTCAATTTTAGACAAATGTATACAGGGTGAGCACCTTATAAAAATGAAACTTTGTTTATTTTTGCGTTAATTTTGAAATAGAAGAAAGTAATAATTTTCATTCCCATAGGTCAGGCTCTACACTTCCCGAAAATAGGATTCAACAATAAGACCGTGCCGTTCTAGAGACGCGCTCGCCGCAGTCGTTCCAATGTCTCGATGGCGCAGTCGAAAAGTCGATGTGGTTACGATGCTTCGCAGATGCGGCAGAATTCAAATCCTTCCAGCGGGCTACATTTTTTTATTTGAAAATATACTTAATGTATTAGAAACTTGAAGATATTTTTATTCCTAACTTAATTTAATTTTTAAAATCATTTAGTGTCACAATGTCGACGAAGGAAGTTCTGGGTAAAGCATTTTACAGATTTTTCCAAAAGTTATTCCTTGAATTTTTAACGAATTTATCCACTACTTTACGAAAGCAAAAGCACTGTATGTACTAAGGGTCGTCTGCGTTGACGGTACGGTACTAAGAATAGATCTGTTCACAAGTAGATTCCGTAAAAAATTATAAATATTCGTAAACGCGGGAAATTTAAACTTTTATCTTAAAAAATTGATTTTTTTCCATATAACAGTGCTTGAGTTACTAAACTACTACTTAAGTACTTATCACATAAATTCATTGTTACGAAAGTAATAGTAAATAAAACAACCGATAATGTAAAACATATTTTTATAATACTAAATATTGCAACAGTATAAGTACTACGATATTATACAAAACGAAAATGAAATCAAGCTTGGCTTTGAAATATTTGTTTTATAAATAATCTGTTGGTGGCACTGTAAATCTATGTCAAATTCGAGGTTATCAGGTTAGGTTTTGCGTCAGTTTTGACATAGAACGACGTAAAACCATATATACAGGGACCGGCAGAAAAACCGGACGGTTTTGAAATGGTTGCAAAAATTACAAAATTACAGTAACATACATTTATATTACGAAAAATGGGAGAAAAAGAATTGCCATTTACTAAAATATATCTTTAATCGCAAAAATTACAAAATTACAACAACATTATTTACTTTATTTGAACATTATGTCTGATAAGTGACGACCACCATTTCTGACACAGTGCTGCAGCCGTGTTCGGAAATTTCTCATCGCCAGCGCCACCCAGCGCATTATTGCATTTCGGCTGGGTATAGCACCACAGTATATTTACACATTGTGTAAATATACTGTGATAGCACCATGACGACCGATATTGAACTCTCTTCGGAACAATCGCTGAGTATTGACTACAGAATCACCAGTTTTAAAGTAGGTTTCTACTGCGAAAGCACGGTGGCTTGTGTTCCACTGCTGCATTTTAGCTGTCACTAAATTAAATGGCATAGATTGAAGCAACCAATTGTCTTTTTCTACGCCTCCAACCTCAAATAGGAAAAACGTAAAAACCATTTCAAAACCGTCCGGTTTTTCTGCCGGTCCCTGTATAATACACATATATTGCTAGTAGGGCCTCGGAACGCCCGAAAACATTACGGCGCCGACATAGTCTCACTTAGAGTATAACGCGTCTCGTGCGCATGCGTGAGAATTCGAACTCCGCCTTTAGAAGCAAATTTTAAACTTGACCACTTCCCCATTGTGAGGACGACGCCGCCGCGCTTGCACACAGCTCACCATTATACATTGAAGAGTTGGTTGTCTGTCTCACTTCCTTCGTGAGTTTCCCACTCATAGCCGCTAGCAATATAGTAAGTATTAGATATATGCGTAAAACCTAACCTGCTAACAACGAATTTGACATAGACTTACAGTGTCACCAACATATTATTCAAAAAACAAATATTTCAAAGCCAAGCTTGATTTCATTTTCGTTTGCTCACATGTTATTTGTAAAGTAAGTTCAATTTTACATTTTCCATACACGCAAGTGACTTTCATCAAGGTGTAACATAATTTTGTTTCAGGCTCATTTTAAAGAAAATCAGTTTGAATCTGAAAGAATTTACAATCAGAAATTATTAAAATGGAATTTCATTCCCACCTTTACAGAAACAAATTTTTTCTACAGCCGTGATTTTAAACTGTTTCCAAGGGTCATATGCGGCGTTGTCTATAAAACACGCCATTCCATTTAAAGCACGGAGTACTTTAAGAGTTTATAAAACGTTATTTGTGAAGATTAAAAGTACAGTTATTATATCAGACCGATTTGTATGCGGAGCCCCTAGTGCCCGATTGGAGAGGGGCGGAGCCCGATGGCCCCCTTGGAGAGGGGCGGAGCCCCGAGAGCACCCTTGAAGAGGGGTGGAGCTCCAAGAGCCCCCTTGGAGAGAAACCGAGCCCCGAGGGCCCCCTTGGAGAGGAGCGGAGTCCCGAGAGCCCCCTTGGAGAGGGGTGGAGCCCCGAGGACCGCTTTGGAGAGGGGCGAAGCCCCGAGGGCATTTAAGCTAACAAACTCCTCGGCTGTATAAAAAATATTGAAGCCAACTCGTGTTTTACAGGGAGGTGATCCATCATGCTGATAGTGGAGGTGTCTTAATTAGAAGCAATAAAACGCAGTAGTCTTCTCCACGTACATTTATTAAAAAGGCGACATGTTTCGAAGCCAAACTGGCTTCATCTTCAGGCCAAAATGATCATCTACAGAGGCATATGGTTAACAATAGTGTACAATGTAAAGAGAATAACTTACTGGTTAAAAACAGGTGAAACCACGTGTTCAAATTTTAGGTTAAGTTGAGGTTATGCGCTGAAGGCGAGGTAGTAATACAAAATTCACAAAGAACACCACATTGGTGGTATATAGATATAATTAATGTTATTAACAATTTTCCAAAACCGCCGTTAATATTTGCAACCGCAGTTCGGCTGCCATACTTGCGTTTTTGACACCTACTTGGGCAATATAAAAAGGTTTATTACCTACCGAGCTAGCCGCTGTGACTAGCAATTCGGGTGTTATGGGCTCTTGGTCTATTTTTAAAGTTATACTTTTTTCATGAATTTGCAGTTTGATTGAAAAATATAATTAATACAGTTGCGGCAAAAAAAAATGGAACAGTTACATCTATTTTCGCGATTATTCCAACTTTCGTCACTGCATTTATATGACCCTATATTATTACATTGTCGTATTATTTTTAACTAGCAACCAGTGAGACAAATGTCTCATTTAATAAAACAAAAAAGACCGTTTTTCAAATAGAACGCGTATTAAATAAAAACAATAATATTTTTTAAAATATTTTATTTTCTCGAAAACCGGAAGTGTCACGTGACTGAAATTCGGTTCCTGACCTGACATGACCATTCCAAACATATAACTTTCATAACTTTTTTCTCTATCTCTTACGGCTTGGCTGCTGAAACAGCGTCCCGGACGGACCAGCGTCCCGGACGGACCAGCGTCCCGGACAAGTCTATTATATATATGGATTTTGAATTGTTTGGCAGATGTCAAATATTCAATGTTGCAATATGACATATTAATAAAACAAATTCAGCAGCTAGAATTAGACAAAAATCTGTTATAAGAGTTGTCCAATTTTTTATTGGCCGCAACTGTACCTGCCTAATTCTACTTTTAAGATTTTTTATGTGACAATTATTTGATATTAGCGGCGTTCTTTTAAAATAATAATCTTTGGTATTCTTGCGATAATAGGTCATAAGAAATGAATGTATATAAATGACTATTTATATTAAACAGAAACATACAAATTGTTTGTATACGTTTTACTGTTGAACCTAACACTTTTATATACATCCAACTGTACATTCATTGGACATTTTTTTACAAGAACCCGCATTGCAACGCTTTTACTGCTGCCACGAAACTGCAAATTGCTAACGTATTCCTCATTTTCAACGCTACTCAAATCTGAGACTTCTTAAGTTTTGCAATCTATCGAATAATTTTCTTTATAATATACCCTATCCTATACATAATTCATATTTCATACTTAGCTACCACAGTCAGTTAAATTTCTGACACGTGATTGTATAGTAGAGCTGACAGAATGATAAGATTCAGCTAAAAATAACAGTTATATGTATAACTAGCTTTTACCCGCGACTTCGTTCCCGCGAAGTTCGTTATTTGTGTATTAAATAATGACTAATTATTTTCTGTCATCCCATCCCATCCCATCCTATCCCCGTCCCCGTCCCTTTTTTCGTCCCCGTCTCCGTACCGTCCCATTCCGTCCCGTCCCGTCCCGTCCCGTTCCGTCCCGTCTCGTCCCGTCCCGCCTCTCCCCTTCCATCTCATTCCTTCCCTCCCCTTTTCTTTCCGTCCCGTCCCGTCTCGTTCCTTTTCGTCCCGTCCCTTCCTTTTCCGTCCAGTCCCTTCCTGTTCAGTCCCTTCCCGTCCAGTCCCGTACCTTCCCGTCCCGCCCCGTCCCTTCCCCTTCCATCCCTTCCCTTCCCTTTCCTTTCCGTATCATCCCGTTCCGCCCCGCCCCGCCCCGTCTCGACCCTTCTCGTCCCGTCCCGTCCCGCCCCTTTCCCTCCCGTCCAGTCCCGTCCCCTCCCGTCCCGCCCCTCTCCTTCCATCCTATCCCCTCCCCTTCCATCCCATCCTTTTCCTTCCCTTTCCGTCCCGTCCGTCCCGCCCCGCCCCGACCCGTCCCGCCCCGCCCCGTCCCGCTTTGCCCCGTCCCGTCCCGTTCCGTCCCTTCCCTTCCCGTCCAGTCCCGTCCCGCTCAGTCCCGTCCCGTCCAGTCCGTCCCGTTCCGTCCAGTCCGTCCCGTTCCGTCCAGTCTAGTCCCGTCCCGTCCCGTTTCTTCCCTTATGTCATCAACGTCCCAAAAAACCTCAATAACGACACCCATATCGATTTTTAGGCTTACTTACCCCATTTCACCCTCTAAGGGGTTGATTTTCGGAAAATCACGAAATAACGTGTTTGATTATTTGTTTTTAAGAGTACTCCTACGAAGTTTCAAGTCGAAATGTCTATTTAATATTATTTCTCCATACAAAATTGGAACCCCCATTTTACCCCTTTAGGGGTTGAATTTCGAAATATCCTTCCTTATTCCTTGTATACATCATAAAGGGAACCTCTGTGCAAAATTTCAGCTTTCTAGGTCCAAGGGTTTGGGCTGGGCGTTGATGAGTGAGTGAGTGAGTCAGTCAGGACTTTTAGAAATATATATAAGATATATAAACCAACTGTTAAATGACAGATTTTTACTTACGTATTCTGTAAGTTTTTGAGGAGTACTGTAATAGCTATTAAGGCAACTAGTGTTTTACAGAGGGTTTAAAAATCGAGGTCGATCATGTGAAAATTCGAGCGAAGCGAGAATTTTATGATCGACCGAGACTTTTTAAACTGTAAAACACGAGAGAAGCAATAAAACGCAGTAGTCTTCTCCACGTACATTTATTAAAAAGGCGACATGTTTCGAAGCCAAACTGGCTTCATCTTCAGGCCAAAATGATCATCTACAGAGGCATATGGTTAACAATAGTGTACAATGTAAAGAGAATAACTTACTGGTTCAAAACAGGTGAAACCACGTGTTCAAATTTTAGGTTAAGTTGAGGTTATGCGCTGAAGGCCACATTGGTGGTGTTCTTTGTGAATTTTGTATTACTACCTCGCCTTCAGCGCATAACCTCAACTTAACCTAAAATTTGAACACGTGGTTTCACCTGTTTTTAACCAGTAAGTTATTCTCTTTACATTGTACACTATTGTTAACCATATGCCTCTGTAGATGATCATTTTGGCCTGAAGATGAAGCCAGTTTGGCTTCGAAACATGTCGCCTTTTTAATAAATGTACGTGGAGAAGACTACTGCGTTTTATTGCTTCTCTCGTGTTTTACAGTTTAAAAAGTCTCGGTCGATCATAAAATTCTCGCTTCGCTCGAATTTTCACATGATCGACCTCGATTTTTAAACCCTCTGTAAAACACTAGTTGCCTTAATAGCTATTACAGTACTCCTCAAAAACTTACAGAATACGTAAGTAAAAATCTGTCATTTAACAGTTGGTTTATATATCTTATATATATTTCTAAAAGTCCTGACTGACTCACTCACTCACTCATCAACGCCCAGCCCAAACCCTTGGACCTAGAAAGCTGAAATTTTGCACAGAGGTTCCCTTTATGATGTATACAAGGAATAAGGAAGGATATTTCGAAATTCAACCCCTAAAGGGGTAAAATGGGGGTTCCAATTTTGTATGGAGAAATAATATTAAATAGACATTTCGACTTGAAACTTCGTAGGAGTACTCTTAAAAACAAATAATCAAACACGTTATTTCGTGATTTTCCGAAAATCAACCCCTTAGAGGGTGAAATGGGGTAAGTAAGCCTAAAAATCGATATGGGTGTCGTTATTGAGGTTTTTTGGGACGTTGATGACATAAGGGAAGAAACGGGACGGGACGGGACTAGACTGGACGGAACGGGACGGACTGGACGGAACGGGACGGACTGGACGGGACGGGACTGAGCGGGACGGGACTGGACGGGAAGGGAAGGGACGGAACGGGACGGGACGGGGCAAAGCGGGACGGGACGGGGCAAAGCGGGACGGGGCGGGGCGGGACGGGTCGGGGCGGGGCGGGACGGACGGGACGGAAAGGGAAGGAAAAGGATGGGATGGAAGGGGAGGGGATAGGATGGAAGGAGAGGGGCGGGACGGGAGGGGACGGGACTGGACGGGAGGGAAAGGGGCGGGACGGGACGGGACGAGAAGGGTCGAGACGGGGCGGGGCGGGGCGGAACGGGATGATACGGAAAGGAAAGGGAAGGGAAGGGATGGAAGGGGAAGGGACGGGGCGGGACGGGAAGGTACGGGACTGGACGGGAAGGGACTGAACAGGAAGGGACTGGACGGAAAAGGAAGGGACGGGACGAAAAGGAACGAGACGGGACGGGACGGAAAGAAAAGGGGAGGGAAGGAATGAGATGGAAGGGGAGAGGCGGGACGGGACGAAACGGGACGGAACGGGACGGGACGGGACGGGACGGAATGGGACGGTACGGAGACGGGGACGAAAAAAGGGACGGGGACGGGGATAGGATGGGATGGGATGGGATGACAGAAAATAATTAGTCATTATTTAATACACAAATAACGAACTTCGCGGGAACGAAGTCGCGGGTAAAAGCTAGTTATACATATAACTGTTATTTTTAGCTGAATCTTATCATTCTGTCAGCTCTACTATACAATCACGTGTCAGAAATTTAACTGACTGTGGTAGCTAAGTATGAAATATGAATTATGTATAGGATAGGGTATATTATAAAGAAAATTATTCGATAGATTGCAAAACTTAAGAAGTCTCAGATTTGAGTAGCGTTGAAAATGAGGAATACGTTAGCAATTTGCAGTTTCGTGGCAGCAGTAAAAGCGTTGCAATGCGGGTTCTTGTAAAAAAATGTACAATGAATGTACAGTTGGATGTATATAAAAGTGTTAGGTTCAACAGTAAAACGTATACAAACAATTTGTATGTTTCTGTTTAATATAAATAGTCATTTATATACATTCATTTCTTATGACCTATTATCACAAGAATACCAAAGATTATTATTTTAAAAGAACGCCGCTAATATCAAATAATTGTCACATAAAAAATCTTAAAAGTAGAATTAGGCAGGTACAGTTGCGGCCAATAAAAAATTGGACAACTCTTATAACAGATTTTTGTCTAATTCTAGCTGCTGAATTTGTTTTATTAATATGTCATATTGCAACATTGAATATTTGACATCTGCCAAACAATTCAAAATCCATATATATAATAGACTTGTCCGGGACGCTGGTCCGTCCGGGACGCTGGTCCGTCCGGGACGCTGTTTCAGCAGCCAAGCCGTAAGAGATAGAGAAAAAAGTTATGAAAGTTATATGTTTGGAATGGTCATGTCAGGTCAGGAACCGAATTTCAGTCACGTGACACTTCCGGTTTTCGAGAAAATAAAATATTTTAAAAAATATTATTGTTTTTATTTAATACGCGTTCTATTTGAAAAACGGTCTTTTTTGTTTTATTAAATGAGATATTTGTCTCACTGGTTGCTAGTTAAAAATAATACGACAATGTAATAATATAGGGTCATATAAATGCAGTGACGAAAGTTGGAATAATCGCGAAAATAGATGTAACTGTTCCATTTTTTTTTGCAGCAACTGTATTAATTATATTTTTCAATCAAACTGCAAATTCATGAAAAAAGTATAACTTTAAAAATAGACCAAGAGCCCATAACACCCGAATTGCTAGTCACAGCGGCTAGCTCGGTAGGTAATAAACCTTTTTATATTGCCCAAGTAGGTGTCAAAAACGCAAGTATGGCAGCCGAACTGCGGTTGCAAATATTAACGGCGGTTTTGGAAAATTGTTAATAACATTAATTATATATATATATTTTTTTTTAATATTTAAGTAAACCAGCTCAACATTATAATATGTTATACATGGTCAAGATATCACATTACACATTAAAATGTTTTTGAAAAAAAAACTGAGAAGGAGAAACGTAACTTCCTCGATGAATGGGTGATGTCCTAATCAGCAATTGGGGGGTCGATTAATAAGTCTTGGGGTAAGCGTCTTTTTAACCTGGTGTGATTTCCCGTTGTGCCCAGTTGATGGTGTTGTGAACTGCTACATTCATGGATATTTTCGAAAAATTTCTTTGTGGTACGTTTTATGTATTGGCATATGGTGTCTACGCTTAATTCGGTATGAAGTTGCTGAGATCTAACATACCAGGGTGCATTACATGCAATACGGAGCACTCTATTCTGGAACGACTGAATCTTCTTTATATTTGTAGCAGATGTTGTGCTCCAAACTGGACAAGCATACGTAATTAGTGATCTCAACAAAGCTTTGTAGAGAAGAACTGTGCATTCACGACGAAGGGGTGTATTTCTATTTATAAGCGGACATAGTTGCAAAAGTCTAACATGGGCTTGGTTCAGCTTATAGTTTATATGATAGCTCCACGTTAGCAGTGAATCCATGTATACCCCCAAATATTTCACTGCCTTGTCTCGTGTGTTCCATGGAATTTCATCCTCGTTAATAATTACCATTGGAGCTTCTTTTATCCTTTTAAGGGTAAATATTTTAGTAACACACTTGGATGAATTGAGTGTTATCGCCCATTTGGAGAACCATCGATTTAAAATGTCCAATACTTCTTGTAGTTGTTCCACCGCGATGTCCAAAGAATGGTGCTGCGTGATAAGTACAGTATCATCAGCGAACGTTGAGATTGCACTAATGGCGTTATGTAGAATGTCGTACAAATAAATATTGAACAGTGTGGGACCAAGGATGCTTCCTTGCGGGACACCTGCAGCTATAGTTTTTGCATTCGATATTGATGCATTAACTCTCACAGCAAATCTCCTGTTTTCTAGAAATGAAAAGAGTATTGCACATAAGTACTATGGTAGGCCAATGTGTAGCAGTTTATATTTTAGTCCTTCCAACCATATTTTATCAAACGCTTTGGTTATATCCAAAAAAGCAGCTGTTGTATATTGCTTCATTTCAAATCCACGTTCAACTATTTCGATTATACGTTGTATAGCATGTATCGTAGAATGTCCTCTTCTGAAACCAAATTGTGTTGGTGGTATAATCATATTGTCATCTAAAAATGTGTTAAGTCGATTACTAATAACTTTTTCCAGCAGTTTTGAGAGAGTAGGTAGTAAACTTATTGGCCTGTAGCTACTGCGATCTTTTTTATTTTTTCCTTGTTTAGAGAACATAAGGATATGGGCGTACTTCCATGAATTTGGGAAATAACCAATTCGCATACAGGTGTTGAATAATGTAGATATGTACGCTAGAGTTTTTTTAGTCAGGTTCTTTAAAACTACATTCGGTATCAAGTCATATCCGGGTGATTTTTTAATTGGGAGCAATTTAATATACCCTTGTAGCTCTTCAGGACTCGTCGGTTGATTAAAATCACTAGGAATTGGTAAGTTTGTTTCGTTATACAAAACTACTTGATGGAAAAAGTTTCTATTGTTTTGGTTTATTGCTGGGGTAAATGTTTCTTCAAGATATTCTGCGAAGAGATTACTTTTCTCGGGATCAGTACTATATGTGGTATTGCTGAATATTAGAGTAGGTATGGCTTCGTTTTGTCGTGTTATACGCTTTGTCGTTCTCCAAAGTCCGGGGTCGCTAGGTTCAAGGTTTTCAATATTCTTTTTATAACTATCAATTCGATAGCTATCGATTTCCCTTCTGATGCGATGCGTTATGTTATTTAATTGTGTTTTGATTTCGGGCTGACGAGTTCGTTGCCAAACCCTTCGCAGTTTACTTTTTTGTTTGATGAGGTTTAGTATGTACATAGGCGGTATGTTGGGGTTGTTTTTATTATATGATTTGAATGGTGTAGTTGATTTTTCTACAGAATTCACTATTGATTTGGTAAGGACATCAACACTTGCGTCTATATCAGTTAGGTTGTCAAGTTTAGAGGGATTAATAAGAGTTTCGTCTAAAATTTCTTGAAAAGTATTCCAGTTGACAATACCCTTTATTAATCTTGGCACTGTTAAGTTACGTATGGGTGTATCCGTAAAAGTAATTAATGTAGGGAGATGATCCGAGTCAAGTTCGTGCACAACAGATTGTTGAATAGGGAGGTTAAAGCTTTTAGCGACTACTATATCAAGAACATCAGGTAGGTGATCATTCCGGTATGGATAATAGGTATATTCTTCTGGTGCAAGAATCTGAAGTTGATGAGTATCTGCAATGGTGTTCAGTTTGATCCCACTAGAATTGTTTACTCGACAACCCCAATGAGTGTGCTTGCTGTTTAAATCACCTACCATTAAAGTAGCAGCCGACGTGTTAAAAAGGTTAATGAAGTCATTATTATGGAGGCCCTTATTAGGTTGCTTATATGCACTTATGATCTTGATCGTGCTGGCCTTGCTTGTGGTTATATTAATTGCTATTGTTTCTAGAGAGATGGTTGGTGGATTATCTACTTCATTGTGTAAAAGTTGTCGTCTTATGAATATAGCTACTCCACCAGAAGCAGTTCTTGCCCGCCTGTCCTTGCGGTATGTGTTATATCCACTCATTTTGAATAATTCGCCATCTCTTAGATGTGTCTCTGTTATACATGCAACATCTACGTGATAGCGGGCCAGAAATGAAATAAACAGTGATCTCTGTGCTTTGATGCCATTAGCATTCCAGTTTAAAATAGTGAGATTTTCTAAGGAACGTGGGGCGTGATTATGCATTAAAAAGGTTTGGAAGTGTTTCACTAATGACAAAGGATTTTATGGTGTCGAGGTGAGGAATTATTAGTTGTTTGACGAACTGAAGGATGGTTTCAATGATGTGTGAAGAACTAGATGAGGGATAGGGTTTATTTGTTAGATTCTTGTTTTGTAAACTACTTTGTGCTACTTGTTTGTATGAGTAGCCAGGTGTTATTGTTGGATATGGGCCACTTCTCCGTGTTGAGCTGTTCTGATTGTTATTGACATTTCTAAGTTGAGGACGTAGTTTTTGTAGTTCTTTATGATGTGGACAACCTCTATAACTAGCAGGGTGATTGCCTCCACAATTTACGCAAACTGGGGGGTCCGCTGGTCGTTTTGGACATTCATTAGGTTTATGATCTCGGTTACATTTAACGCATCGTGGTTTTGCTGCGCAGTAGTTTTTAGTATGTCCAAATTCTTGACATTTGTGACACTGCGGGATATTTGCGGGTTTTCTTCTAGGTTCAACTGTAACTTTACAAGAGAAAAGGTAACTGACTTTGTAAATCTCGTTTGCTGTTTCATTAGCTGTAAGAAGAATTGCACATATTGGTAACAGCTGTTTTTCCCTGCCAAAAAGTCTGGTAACACTGATAACTGGTAGTTTTAAGTTGACTAATTCATCATGAATTTCCTTATTACTTAGTGATACAGGTACATGTTTTATGACAACGTTCAAGCGCTTATCGTTGGGGTTCTGATATGAGTGGTATTCGATGTTATTCTCCAAATAGTATTTGGTCAGTGAGCGATAATCGTCAATTGAGTTCACTTTAATTTTCAGATGTTTAGTTTTGTATTCGGTCGAAAATTCACTTTTAGCAATCGTTTTGATGTCTTTTAAAATTTCTTGGTAGTTACTAACATTATGAAGAAAAATTGGTGGAATTTTATTTTTACTGTCGTTTGATGGTGGTTCTGGTTGGCTTCCGCTGGGCATCTCAGAATCTTGGTTTTCTACAACATCTTTATCTGTAGCTAATATGTGATAACGATTCTGTGTGATTAAGTCATCATGAGACCAGAGGTAGCGTTTTTGTACATCACTTATAAGTGGTGATAACATGTCCGTTTTTCTTTTGACGGCTGGATTAGGAGCGCTCTGCCCCGTAAGGGGCAGGCGGGAATGCTCTTTGGCCGTGTTTGTTAAATTGCAATTTTTATTTTTGAAACGAAACAAGTTCAAAAACTCACGTTAAATAGTTGGCGATTTATCGCCAGACAGCGTTCTTGGCCTCTTGTTATCGTAGTGCGAACTTGACACACCTGCACTCAACAAGATCTCGAGCGGCAAGGCTAATTTTGGTTTTAATCGATAGACAAGGTCGCTAAACCCAGACGAAAATTTTGTGCCATACTGATAGGATGGGTATAAAGGGCCGCCATACTAGGTCAAACTGGTAATTTTTTTATCGTAAAAAAATAATAGAGGCAAGCTTCAATTTTTGTTTACTACTTCATTTAAACACCAAATATCCAAAAATATAATTGCCATACCGCTTCGATGGTTATGTGGCTAGCCATACTGGTACAAACACGTATAATTTATTGGCGAAAATTTGTGATAGCAGCATGGCTAATAAAATCGTACCAAAGCAACTAAATTCTTTTGAAAGCTTGACCATTTTTAAGAACCGAGATAATAAACTATTGAACAAAGATGGTAGACCTATACCGTCCTCCATCTTGTATGATTTATTGAAGTTATATCAAAGAATATAGATAGGGGAAGAAGGACAGCGTTATGGGCTATAACGTATATGCTGTGATTTGGGTTGCATAACTATTTACTTGGTTAAATATATCATTTTTTGTTCGAAAATGCCGCTGGGAGCTCCTAGCGTCAAAGTGCTTACCTTATCAGTGGCATTCAGCATGTAAATGCGTCATTAGCATTCTTGAGCTATAACAGTGTTGCAAGAACTTTCTCTCTACAATTCCAATAGTTTTACAATGGTTGTACCTACCCGAAATAAACTTGTATTCTGCCAAAGAATATTTAAGTAGTTTGATTCTGCTTACATCTAAGTTAAGTTAGTTACAAAGAATATTAAATATAGGTGTATATTCTTTGGTTTGTTTTGTTATTATTTAAAACATTTGTTGTCAATCGGATGAACTGGTACCAAGTAAAATAAAGGTTTTATAAGTTTCACATGCAACACTTTTAAACATTTAATAGATAGCTATAGTTCATTCAAATTCAAGATAGAGCAAAATCTGCAACCCAAATTACAAATATCAGCAGTAAGTTGATTACTTTCTTGCTGTCTTGATGAGTGTCAGAATCAAATTCGAGGTTAGCAGGTTAGGTTTTGCGTCAGTTCGTGTCAAAACTGACGCAAAACCTAACCTGGTAACCTCGAATTTGATTTTGATACTCATCAAGACGGCAACAAAGCCGTATCTCTCTGATCTAAATTTTAATAAAATCAAATTAGTAATCAACTGACCGCTGATATTTGTAACTTGGGTTGCAGATTTTGCTCTATCTTGAATTTGAATGAACTATAGGTACCTATAAAAATTACATAAGAGGTTTCTAATATAATTTCAACAAAAAGTTCACCGATGAGCGCAAGATTATACGGAATACGGATTGTCCCCACTTTATTCTCACAAACTTCTATAATGAATATAGAATTAGCTATGTACAAATAATGAAAAAAAAAATTATAAACAATATACGGATTTTATTTAAAAATTTTAATACGAGAGAAAATTATTGTTCAAGTAATGTTGACGATTAATATAGTTTACAGTGATCTATTTTAAAAAGCAAATAAAAACAAAAATAATATTGTATCTTGTGGAGTTGATACGTATAGAGTACAGTACGGCTACTAAAACAGTAAGCCTTGAATATCTCATTTACTTGATGCATTAAAAAATATCTATTTAGGCACATTTAAGTTGGCGATCTCTCTATGTATAGTCTCAGCAAAGAATAAGACAATATTATTCGAACATTTATTATCGACATTAAATTATCTTTCAGAAATGTATGCAAAAATTTAATTTGGTGATTAGGGATCTGACCCAAGTCCTGTACAATCTGTTATTAAAAAAAATGAATCGGGCGGTTTTCACAGAAAACTCACAATTATTTAATAATTTATACTCTAGTTTAAATTACTGCACTTTAAACGTAAATTAGAGTAGAAACGAAAAAGAACTTATGTGGTTAAGGAGCTGCAAACTAATCGAGGGTTGGGGTTCAATACCCAACAATATACCTTTTTTTAACAAATTATCTGTTTTCTTTATTTACCTTGGGGTTAAGTGGTAGAACAGTATGCTAATTCGATTAGCACGCCTGAACTTTGCCCCTTTGAGCAACTTATGTATTCATAATTCAAGTATATTGTAAAATAACAATTTCATTTATTTTTGCTCAATAAACGACATTTATTATTATTATTATTATACTTAAGTCGCTCAAAAATTATGCCAAATAGCTATTTTTAAATAAATTATTATTACTTGCATTTGACATAATTTTTGGGCGATATAAATAATAATTTGTTAATAAAGAGTTAGGTACCTATTGTTAGGGATTGAACCCCAATTTGCCCCAACCTTTTACGGGTTTAATTACTTTTTTTTAAAGGCAGATTATAGGAAATTTGAATCAGATCCATTAGTTTAAATTAAAATATTGTAACGATTCGGCTGACAGTTATTTGCCCCAATGCCTCGATTATACTAGAAATTCCAGAGACGGCTGCCGGCGCGTGAATCATAGGCTGCCGACGGGCGGCCTTGAACGCAGGTGTACGTTGGTGAATCATTTTCCAGTCGATGCTAGAGCAGCCCTGACGCGACACGTCACTGTTGCCGGAAATTCTGGAGGCTTCTGGAAGAAAATTACCGGCGTGATATATAAGCGGGCGGAGTTCGCCCCCAGGGCAGTTCTGAAATAATTCTGCGGCAGTTCGAACTCACGTCGAGGCTTGTTAGAAGCCCCCATATAAATAAAAACGCGTGTACATATGAACATAAATAATAGAAATAAATAAATATATAATCGTTAGTGTTTAAGAGTGATATAAATAATAATAGTTGTTAAAAATAGTGCCGTAGTTTAAAAGTAATTTGTAATCTGCTTGATAATTCTCGCATGTGCTTGTAAATAACAATACTTAATCCAATAGTGTAAATAAATATTTGAACCCATGTTTGTCGTATAATTTTAAATAGCCCGAACGTTAAGAACGTAACAGTGGTGTCGGTGTGAGGTTTTGTACCGAGGGCTATAAGAAAATTATTGAACAAACATTAAATAAATAAATTATTTAACAAGTGCCGATAAAACGACGGTCAGATAAATAAATTGAAGTGAGTATTGTGCATGCCTTTGACGAGATCTCAAAGCAGCAAAATGGAAGCCCAATTAAGCCAACTTTTGCAACTGATGCAAGTTAGCCAGGACAAGGCGGAAAAAGCACAAGAGGATCTTAGGAAAGAGATCCAAATTGGCCAGGAAGAATTGAAAGCCGGCCAAACGAAGGCAGAAGATAAGGCAAAGGAAGCCGCGAAAGCACTTAAGGAATGGCTGAAGGCCGAGCAAGAGAAAGCAGTCCAAAAACTTGAGGAAAAATTGAAAGCCACTCAAGAAAACCTCAAGGATGAGCTTAGGGAAGAATTGCGATCCGGTCGAAAGAAGGCAGAAAAAGCACAAGAGGATCTTAGGGAACAGCTGGAAGCCGGGCAGAAAGCACGAGAAGAGCTGAAGGTCGGGCAGAAAGAGCTGGAAACCGCAGAAGAGGAAGTAGTCCAAAATCTTGATGGGAAGATAAATGGAAGAGTTCGGTCTCTGTTGTTGGACCTGAGACGCGGCGAGTTGCACGTGGGTGGGGAGGAGCTTTCCCGACACCCAGGAGGAGAGATCGCGGCACAAGTGGTATGGGCGGAAGATGTTATTCTGCAGGGACGAACCGAGAGGGTCGTGGATGCATACCTGGATGGCGATCTCCGGGGCAACGTGGTGCGCGTGGTTGAGCCCGATTATGCTGACATTGCGGACGAGTGCATCCTGGGAATGGATGTTGTGGATAAGTGTGAGTGCGCTTTGGACCTGAGACGCGGCGAGTTGCACGTGGGTGGGGAGGAGCTTTCCCGACACCCAGGAGGAGAGATCGCGGCACAAGTGGTATGGGCGGAAGATGTTATTCTGCAGGGACGAACCGAGAGGGCCGTGGATGCATACCTGGATGGCGATCTCCGGAGCAACGTGGTGCGCGTGGTTGAGCCCGATTATGCTGACATTGCAGACGAGTGCATTCTGGGAATGGATGTTGTGGATAAGTGTGAGTGCGCTTTGGACCTGAGACGCGGCGAGTTGCACGTGGGTGGGGAGGATCTTTCCCGACACCCAAGAGAAGAGATCGCGGCACAAGTGGTATGGGCGGAAGATGTTACTCTGCAAGGACGAACCGAGAGGGTCGTGGATGTATACCTGGATGGCGATCTCCGGGGCAACGTGGTGCGCGTGGTCGAGCCTGATGGTGGCAAGAAGCTCACTCATGGTATCCTGGTAGGGAAGACGTTGATGAAGACTGGGCTTGGGGTCTCAGTAAGGATGATGAACGTCAGCAGGGAACTGGCAACCGTCAGGAGGAACCCAATACTGGGAAGGGGCATGAGCCAACGAAAACGGAAGAAGATAGAAGATTTGGTGGCCCGGTACCAGGACATCGTCGAGTGCGGAGATCATCCCAGCGGCCGTACTGACGTAGGAAAACATAAATCAGTTGAGTTTGGCAAAAGAGTCTTGCTGAGGACCGATCATCTTGCTCTGAGATGGCTGCTGCAGTGCAAGAACCCTGAAGGGCAGGTGGCTGAGTGGATCGAGCGCCTAGAAGAGTTCGACTTGGGAATAAATTATCGACCTGGCACAGTCCACCGCAACGCCGATGCGTTATCCAAGAGGCCTTGCCCTGCGGACTGCGGCCACTGTTCGAGACTGGAGGGTCGTGTGGTACCCATTAATCGTACCACTGTGGTCGACGATTCGTGGGAGCCAGACGAGTTGCAGAGTAGCCAGGAGAACAACCCCGACTTAGGCGCGGTTATAGCCTGGAAGCAAGATGGCCGTCGGCCTACCTGGCAGGAGGTCCCCGCCACCAACGCAACAGTGGAGACTTATTGGGCGCAATGGGACTCCTTGCAGCTGGACAACAACGTCCTGAGCAGAATCTTGGAAGATGAGGACAGTAGGGCAACGAGAGCACGATCGATGGTTCCAAGGAGTAGAGTGGCCGAGGTGCTGCGCCACCTGCATGATGGCTCCTCTGGGGAACACTTCAGATTGAAGAAGACGTTGCAAGAGGTCCAAGAAAGGTTCTACGGAGCAAGCTGCGAAGGTGACGTCCGAGAGTGGTGCCGAAGGTGCGAAGCATGCGCTACAGGAAACGGACTGGTTGGAAGACGTAGAGCTCCGATGTGGCAGTACAACGTCGGTGGTCCATTCGAGGGGATAGCCATGGCCGTCGCCAGACCATGCCCCGAAACCCAAACACGAGAGAAATACATCTTGGTGTGCATGGGCCACTTCACCAAGTGGCCCGAAGCGTACGCCGTTCCGAAGAAAGAGACCGGTACTGTCGCTGATGTTGTGGTGAAGGAGTGCTTCAGCCGTTTTGGAGTCCCCCTGGAGTTACATTGCGACCAGGGCCGGAATTTCGAGTTTAGACCGTTCCAGAAAGTCTGTAAGCCACTGGGGATACGCAAGATCCGGACCACTGCCCTCCATACTCAATCGGACGGCATGGTGGAAAAGATGAACGGAACCATGGGAAAGCATCTGTCCAAGGGGGTTTCCGAGCATCCGCGTGACTGGGGCCTGTACATGCACCTGTTCCTGATGGCCTACCGATCGGCAGTACAAGAGACAACCGGCGTCCAGATCGAGGTGTGCTGTTGCGAAGCCTGGAGACCACGGTGGGCTGCTGCTTCTTCAGCCAGTCCATGTGCAAGAAGGGCACCGCCTGCAAGTACAGCCATCGGACCCCCACAAGAGCGAGAAGACAGGCACTCGACGCAACTCGTTCTGGGACAGAACGATCTAAGGCGGGGGCAGTGTAACGATTCGGCTGACAGTTATTTGCCCCAATGCCTCGATTATACTAGAAATTCCAGAGACGGCTGCCGGCGCGTGAATCATAGGCTGCCGACGGGCGGCCTTGAACGCAGGTGTACGTTGGTGAATCATTTTCCAGTCGATGCTAGAGCAGCCCTGACGCGACACGTCACTGTTGCCGGAAATTCTGGAGGCTTCTGGAAGAAAATTACCGGCGTGATATATAAGCGGGCGGAGTTCGCCCCCAGGGCAGTTCTGAAATAATTCTGCGGCAGTTCGAACTCACGTCGAGGCTTGTTAGAAGCCCCCTTATAAATAAAAACGCGTGTACATATGAACATAAATAATAGAAATAAATAAATATATAATCGTTAGTGTTTAAGAGTGATATAAATAATAATAGTTGTTAAAAATAGTGCCGTAGTTTAAAAGTAATTTGTAATCTGCTTGATAATTCTCGCATGTGCTTGTAAATAACAATACTTAATCCAATAGTGTAAATAAATATTTGAACCCATGTTTGTCGTATAATTTTAAATAGCCCGAACGTTAAGAACGTAACAATATTTTGAAATAAAGATATACATTTCTTACTCTCGCCAATTTCAATAATCTATTAAATAAATGAGATTTTCAAGGTGTAAATATTACATACAATAAAACAATATAATATACAAAGTTACAAAGAATAGGAAGTACGCAAATATATCTGTAAGCATATAAACGTACATTTTTTAAGCTTTAAACATTACTTAAATGTTGTATTTTTTTGTTGCGTGTATCAGACTGGTTTGTAGTCCTTAAATCTTGCGATAGCCATTTCAACGTTTTATGGAGTTTGCACGTAATTAAATGATTAATTAATAGATATTTATGTATTTAGTGTGTAAAGAGAGCCATTTTGGTATGAGGATGCGAGTTTCGTGCCGAGCGGCAGCGAGGCGCGAAAAAGCAACCGAATACCAAAATGGCTTTTTACACTCGAAATACATACAAAATTTTTTCTACGGTCCTAAATAAATAACAAAATTGTTAAATAATTGAAATTTCGATACACACCATTTGATGAAGTCGTACCGCCGTTCATAAAGGCCGCGAGATTTGGCCGGCAACAAAACTCGTTGGTTGCTGTCTGGGTCGCTTCAAATACTTCAGGCGGAGTGCAATTACCTTCAGATTCCATCTTCAACTTCACAAAAACTCACAAACTCAATAAATCTGTTGCGTGATGATGGACGCACCGTGATGCAATTGTCAATAATTTTAGCCAGTTCCAGAAAAATGACGAATTAAATTAATAATCAGGTGAGCCATGGCGATGCGTAAAGTAAAATGAAGTGACGCGATTATTTCATTAAGACATTGTTTACGTGGTTGCGATGCTAAAATGGTTACTAGGGAAAAAATGTGTGAATCGCTAACTTTTCGCATTGACAGTGAACGCTTAATAGTCAGTTTTAAAGGTGACCGTAGAAAAAAACAGTTTATGAGAGTAACATGTGTCTTGCTCGTTAAGCCACCCAGGTACTAAAATTTTCACTTTATTTACACTATATGCTAATAATGTTTTCTTAAAACTTACACACGACTTACTATTTTTAAAATAATATTCAAAATGTTCAAGTAACATTGTAACTATTTTTATTAAAATACTTGAAGGTTTTTTTAGGTAAATAACACAGTCGCCCGCACCATAGTCTTTTTGCTGTAAAAACAGTTCATTATGATGCACTACAGAGTCACGGCTGCACATATTTTGACACTGATCACAATTAAAACGTAAAAGCGTTTTATGAATGACATAACCAGCTACATATACCGTCGCACAAGATTCTAATGTGGCTTCTTGATTTGGTTGTGTTGAAACTTCTATTACCTCACTGAGTAAACTGAGATCACCATCTTCTGCTAATTCAGTTTGTTCAGCAACTGTATATGGTATGTCCTCAACATATCCCATGACGTCTTTTTCTGGCACTTCAACATTCGCCATGTTGACAACAGCATCTTCATCAACTTCGCAGTTGGAGCTCTCTGTAGGATGCTGCAATTTAACCAGCATGTTGAACTGTAGTGCTTGGCGGAAAGATTTTACTGTGGGGTTCGAAGAATTGCCTCCCCTATACCTCAGGACCGCGAAAAGATTTTCTAGAGGATCTTGGTTTAGTCTGCTGGTCAGGAGGAAATGATACCCTTCTTGTTTTAAGTCTTCCCATAGCTCCATAACTGACTGCATGGTTAAAATAAGTCCCTTAAAACAATAAACACCTTGGTTCACCTTGTTATTAGATGTATATGTTTGCCAAGTCTTAACCCACTGCAAATACTCTTTCAAATTATTTTCCGTACGCGGTACGTTGACGGATAGAGCACATGCATATGGGTTACGGTCTTTCAGCATTCGACTGTTTAAGCAATCAAATAAATAGTTAATTTTCTGTACGAATTCTGCAGTATCCAGAGCGCTGGTGCTTTTTAACTCGCCCGTTCCAACAGCAGTTCTTATCGTAGCACTCATGGTGTTGGAAAACACTTGCGTTGCAAATTTAACCCTCATTCGCTGGAAAGTATTGGGGTAGATGTGGGCATCCGTGATTTTTACAGCTGCTCGAACAGTACAAGAAGATTTATCTATTTTGTATGCCTCTTCGATATCTTTCCAAGAAACTTTCTTGCCCTCCACGTAAAAATCCTTTGATAGAAGATTATTCCGTACGCTTTTTATCAAGTGCGGTACGTCATATATTGCAAAAATTTTTGCGTCGCAGACAAAAAAATACGGCTGTTCTGCAGTAACTCCTAGATTTAAAAATGCAGCTCTATTTGTAGCAGCTTGGTCACTAGTAACAGCACGCACTTTAAGTCCTATTCTTTGTAACTCTTCGATGTTTTTAATAATGAGGGAAGATAGCTCTCCATGTTTAATGGTACCTGAAGAAACATAAAAGCTGACAGGAATCTTCCATTTGTGAATAAGTCCTCTTGCCATAAACACTAGTGCATGACTAGCGATTTTGCTTTTCCGTCCAAGATGTCCTAAATCTTCGAAACCTTCAATCATATCTTGGCGTGGATTATATTCTAGACCTTTCTTTAAATGCATTTCGTCAAGTAATACGACACACTGTTTTTCATCATCGGTCATGCTGTTAACTTTAACAGCCAGTTTTTTCATTAGTTCCGTACTGGTGCCTGTATTAAGTTGGTTTAACCGTAACCATGAAACTATTGTAGATTTGGAGGGCATAGTAAATTTTAATTTTTCTCTCATAAAAAAGTAGAGGGCTGGAGATTTGTGGTAAATATTTAAGGTCAATTCTTTTTCAGCTTCTGTCCAAGGTTGTTTAGATTTGTGAGAAAGTTGCATATTTACAAAGACGCGAACGGTTTTTGGTTTCAAGCCCAGTGCATCTAAATTAGCCCCCTTTCGTGCACATTGCTTCTTCATACGGTAAATTTGTGAATTTTTTGCGGCCACTTGTCTTCGCAGTTTTGCAATTTTTTGATGTAGCACAGCAGAACTACGGCGCTTTCTTGTTTTGGTAGGTGTTGGCATTTCTAACATGGCCTGTTGAAATATGGTTTTTAAAAATAAAACATACTAATAACAGAAAAGATTTTCATGCTGTAGGCTCCATTAAAATGCTTTACAAGCTCATTGTTTTGCCTACATATTTCTACACAATTTATCAGAGAATTCAAAACGTCAATAATTTTTCTGTATTTTATGAAACTGCCAACTTTTGTTCATTTTGTGTTATTGAGTAAAAACTCCTAAAGAAGTGAAAATTGATCACCCTGTATACTTACTGCTTGGGATTTAGTTTTGATTTAATTAATAAAACTTTAAAAGAAATTTTAACTAATTATACCTTATTTAATTAGTACCTACACGAAGATCGAGCAACAAATTTGGGGAAACTATAAGATTTAAGCCCCTATAATCGGACATCGTGTTAACCTACTATCGATGGAAAATTTAAAAATTTTATTATACAGTGTGGTGATAAAGTTCTACACAAAATTAATAATTTTGTTATTTAATGTTTTTTGGGAAAACCCTGACACGTCAATTTTATTCTTTAAAAAGTGGACATGGCACCGTCCATAGACTTTCCCATACTGGAAATTGTTCATATTTTCTTTTGCATTTAACAGTATAGTTGTTTTCCTCAAAACGGCTGCTTGAGCGCTATCGTAAAACCCCGCCTCCTAACATGGTTAGGTGAAATTTTCGAAGTCCCTGAAAATCATATTTTGTATGGCATAAAAATTCGATTTTTTTATTTTCTGATTCTTTGAAGCAAAATAGTAACGACAATTAGAATAAACAATAAATTTTTCAAAAATAGAAGGGTGAGGGAGGCTTTTGTTTCTGCGCTATGACGTCATTATTAATTTTTTCAGATGGAAATCCCATTTTCCCCCTTTATGTTGATAGATCTCGCCAGTTAAATGGTGATATAAAAAATTAGTACCCCACATAACAATTTTTTGAGAAAAATACACATAAAGTTCAAAAAATTCAGATTTTTTTTCAATTAAAATAAAGCACCACATCTGTTTCCTTAGAAACGTTAAATTGTTGACTTTGACACATTTGTGAAACAGTGGTAAATGTTTTAAAATCAAAATTAGGTAGTTTTTGTCATAGCTCTTATTTTCATTAAAAATAAATTCTGAATTGTTTGAACTTCATGTGTATTTTTCTCAAAACAATTGTTACCTACGAGGGGCACTAATTTTTTTACATCATCATTTAACTGGTGAGGAGATCTATCAAAATAAGGGGGAAAATTGAGTCTTTTTAAAAAATAAAATGACGTGTTTCGGGGTTTTCCCAAAAAACATTAAATAAGAAAATAATGAATTTTGTGCGGGACGTTATTACCACACTGTATACAGAACGGGCATTTTTAAAGGAACTAACCTGTATCATAGACGAATCCGGTATGGTATCTGCATCTAATTGCATAGGCGAAGCAATATGATCTTCATCCAAATGAAAAGAGCCCGAACTAGACGTCGCTTTACCATAGACCCTTGGCATGATCTCTTTTTTAAATGCGAGTTCTTTGGGCGACACTGGCGATGTTGCGTGGTCAGGTTGCATGGCAGTTTTGTAATTTAAGGGAACAGCATTATGACTCAGCCTATTTTTTCTTGAATTCATAAACTGCTTTTCGGAAAAATGCATGGCACACACAGTTCTTTCACGTAATTGTTCTTCAGATAACGTGAAAAGCTGTGGATTGCCACAATTAATCAACCACAAATCGCGTCTTTCTTTTTCTATAGGAAAACGAAAAAAGCTTAAATCGCAGTCGGTTCTGCGATTTCGCTTACATTCAAAATATACGCACGAATTAACCATGATTAAGATTAAGCGTTCGAGTGATCAATTTCGGAAAAGGAAACGTCAAAAGAGTATACGACAACACTGAAGACAAACTTCAGCACAACTGAATGTGAATTTCCAGAAGAAATTCTTATAAGCTGTCCTGTTAATTAGCCTAAGGAATGGGACACGTCTTATCAGGAAAGCACATCAGTAAGGAACGATGCTAATAAAGAATTAATCGAAAGTAGGTAACGACCTATGACTATTGACTTATTTACGATAGAACTGACCGAAAAACCTATTTTCATAAAACCTAAAACATTTGCCAAACTTTAATATTTGTGGAAAAAATATCAAATAAAAGTCACTAATAATAACTTTTGAGCATATGATTAAACTTTGAGTAGTTAGTAGCTTATTATTTCTTATTGCAGTATGTTTAGAAAGTTTTCACTGCAAATTGTCTTTTGTTTTGTTACATAGCAACCAGAGCACACTATTCATTTGTTTTTACAACTAACACAGTCAAGGCACACTAGATTAAAAAGTGTTTTAAAATATTTTAAAAGTTTGTGAAAATAAGTATGTGAAACCATACATGAATGAAAAGGGAAAAAAATAAGCTTTCCAATGATGCAAAATTTTGATATCTATTCCATTTAAAAAAATGTAAGTTTGGGCTGTACCTCGAAAATTACGAATCAGAAAAATATTAAAGTAGGCCTATTCTGTAGAGCCTACAATTCCCTACAAGCTCTTTTTTGAAAATTAAAATTATATGAAATAATAAAACAGTTATGCATGGTTGAAAAAATCGACCAGTTTCAGTTTTTCTATTATAACAAGTAGGCTATGCGTTTTTTTCGGAAAAACAGAAGTGTCAATAAATTGGCCTCATAAATGTGCACCTTTTTCCCCATTTGACCGAAGTTGTATCTCTTACCGTTTCCGAGATGCCAATGGTGGCACCTCGAAAATTACTCCACTCTGTATAAAATCTTGTGTATATTTTGAGCGCAAAATCAAATTGCCAATTTCGCTCTTATACAAATAGCTGTTAAAATCATAACTCTGTAACTTCCTTGCAATCTGGCAACGCTGAGACGCGTTCTTGGGAAAAATGCGACAGGGATCTGTAAATGCGTCCCCGACCGTAGCCGTGAACGAGTTCATTAGTACTGGCGGCGGCTGCTTGAGGGCCAGGCAAGAACTGAGGAGCTTTTAAATAATACGCTAATAACCCATAAGGCTGTCCTTCTTCCCCTATCTATATTCTTTGGTTATATTAACCGTCGGCCATGTTATTTGGCCCTCAGCCACGACCTCCAGGTCAGATAGTATAAATAGCCGTAAAATGCGCGGGAATCGCCCACTTCCATTTGTGATTTGGTCACGAGCATATCGTTGCCATTTTGCTGAGTACGTTTTTCGTAGCTACTGATGATGACAGCTTGGCTGTCGAAATACGTATTTAACAGTTGTTGAATATTTGCGTGGTGAGGGGTTTTAACGAATTTGCCATATCTTCTTGATTGTATATTAATCGATCTGGATCTCGCCATTCTCCCACCTGTAAAATTCAACTTCCTTTACTTTGGAGAATGAGTGACCATTATAAGTAGAAACTCCATTAGTTTTAAATTTTATAAACGGTTCTTCTAACATACCCATTAAATTGAACACAGATGTATCCCTGTACTACAAGTTTCTCTTGGTTATCGTCGTAAATATCTATAAGATGCTGTTTAAAATACCCTTTTAAGAAGTATACACTTTTGCTTCCATCTTTTTCTGCTAGAACACGAACAGCCGGAAATGTTCCCTTAGCATTTACGATAAATGCGGAAATCTTGTATATCCCAGTTGTATCGAGATTTCTCCAAGGGTTTTGATTAAAGTAACTGCATAGCCTATCCTCCGTTTAGTTTGACATCAAATTTTTATACTCTTCTTTTATAGAGTTTGTTTCCGTTAAATAATCTCGTTTTCTTTTTTTAATTTTTATTTCTCCCAGCTCCAATTTTCGCTTTCTAGCACTTAATACATGGATAGACGATAGTGGAGTTATTTCTTTAATTGGATATGAAGTAAGCCTGTGTGTTATGTTAGTTCTTTTTCTCAAGATCTGCGGGATGACGTTACTCGTATCAACCAATCCCAAGGCAGTAATATTTACATTCGGTGCTATCGTAGAGAACAGTGTTGTGGATTGGGAAAAGAATGTCTCTCCAGCGTTAATATAGCACTTTGGTATTATGTTTATGTTATCCTCGTGTGAGTCGCTGTCTACAATTTCTACATAATTAACTGGTAAATAGTGTTACGTTTTTACGTTCGGACTATTTAAAAATTATACGACGCTTCTTGTATTAAACATTTATTTACAACTATTAATTATTATTATTTACAAACACAAGAATTAACAAGGCAGAACACAAGTTACTTAAACTAACGAACTACAAGCACTATTTCTAACAACGATACATTCCGGCAAATGCATGTGTTGACCTCGGGCGTGTTTCCGGAAGCGTGAGTCATCCCTTACATCTGGCTGCAAGGTCGCTTCTACAGGCGTCTGGAACATGACTCACAAGTTTGCAGCTGCCTGATCGCCAGGCCGTTACAATAGTTAAAACTGCAGGCGGACAGGACGTAGTTTATCAATTTCTCGTGCTGTTCTTGTTTATCTGGCAGTTTGATTTGCATCCCTGGTCAACTTTCTTGTATTTTTGTTGACCCAGAACACATATTGTAAAACATTGTTAAACATAACAGCTTTTTTGTAGACTATCTGTTAACTTGGTCCACATAGAAGCGATTGGCACAGAATAAAACGGTGCATCTTGTAAATACTGCTTGTTACTGACCAATTTTATTGCACGTAAATTTAGAAAATACAAAATGAAATACGTACTTTCGTAAAAGATTATAATCGTAGATAAAACGTTGTAAAACACACTTGTAAAAAGTCTCTTAAGTGCACTTACAGCTTTTGAAAAGTCGTACCTCGCTTGTGTTATAAATCAGTTCGTGCAATAAAGCAGGACTTTTTACACTTGTATCTTAATAGATACTCACGATACAAATTTGATTATGAGCATCTTAACCAAACGAGTTTGATCATTCGAGTTTCGTTATGTGCCATAAGCAAACGTGTATTGTTCAATATTTTATCTTCATCAATAAACTCTGGTTCCATATATTTCTTTATACAAAAAGAGTGCGGTAATATTCATTACCGCACTGAGTGCGATATTACCGCACTGAGATATTACCGCCACTGAGTGCGGTAATGAAGCTCTTAACGATACTAAAATTTATTTGGTAAGAGTCTATAACTACACTGATGAAGATAAATAACTATTAGCGGACTGAGTTGAGTACTTTAATTTTGCTAAAATTAAAAATGAATCCTAGTTACGGTCAAAACAAAGTAAAGACATAATTTATTAATAACTTTAGTAAGTAACAAGCAATCTAGTGAGACAAATGTCTCATTTAAAAAAACAAAAAGACCGTTTTTCAAATAGAACGCGTATTAAATAAAAACTGTACCCAGACCTGGAAGGTGTCAAAGTGGTTGCCTAACCGATCGACGTTTTAAGGCGCAGAGGGTCGCAGCTCCGTTTGGTTGCTGAAACATTTTTATTTAATACGCGTTCTATTTGACAAACGGTCTTTTTTGTGATTTCTCGAAAACCGGAAGTGTCACGTGACTGAAATTCGGTTCCTGAGCTGACATGACCATTCCAAACATATAACTTTCATAACTTTTTTCTCTATCTCTTACGGTTTGGCTGCTGAAACAGCGTCCCGGACGGACGCACAGACAAGTCTATTAGATAAAGGATCTTGCAATGTATATGCAACCAAATTAATCAAAATGTACTTCAATAAATCAAATGTGAAAGTAAAAGTAAAAAAGAAAAACTTGAAATTTAAATTGAAAATGGCGCCAACATAAAATGCAAAATTTATTAACACCCTACTAGCAAATTTCATATCAACCAACTGATATTCACTTTTACGTCACGGGCGTTTCCTGAATGGATTATATACTTTTTCAACTTCAAATTGGGACTAATCAATTTCAAAATAGGAACAAACAATTTCAAAATTGGAATAAACAATTTCAAACTGAAATAAACAATTTCAATTTGAGAATAAACAACTTCAAACTGGGACTAATCAACTTCAAGTTGGGACTAATCAATTTAAATTTGGCCCTAAAACAACTTTAAGTTAAAACTCATTATTAAAATCGAATTATATATTTTTTCTCTTCTCCCTTTCTGGACATTCAATGTATGTGCAAGAGCTTTCAGTCTGCATTATTATTGTATAACGCGCGAATCTGCTTCTTTACATTGTCAGCATCCACCTTCTTGACTTACGACGTTTTGTTATATTATTAGATTAATGAACACCAGCAACAACTAACAATATATATTTATGTTTTGTCACAACCATGTAATTATCATTTTCTAAAGCCTACTGTTGACAAAAAGCTTTCCTCAATTAGAAATTGATTACTCCCAATTTTAAATTGTTTATTCCCAATTTGAAGTTGGTTAGTCCCAATTAGAAGTTGTTTATTCTCAAATTGAAATTGTTTATTCCCATCTTGGAATTATTTATTCCCATTTTGAAATTGATTAGTCCCAATTTGATGTTGAAAAGGTATAGTTTTAGAGGACTCTTCTCATTAAAGAACTGACTCCTTCGTGGCCTCGTCTTTAATAAAAGATTCGTTTCCTAAAACTCCATTTGCGTACGTGATACATAATATACTATTATAGTTGCTATTTCTATAACTAATCGACTTAAAACTACACTAACATAATTTGCTCATGTGGCCGCTCCAATAATCAGTTTTCCACTTATTCTGAATCATCCTGTATTATGAGTAGCCGAAAATCGACGTAGGGATTTTTATTTTATAAACGATCCAGTTAACCTATACATCTGACATATGGTAATTAGATTTTGATAACGTGAATTTTTAAACGTGGCGCTTCAGCTAGCAAGTTCTTTTCGAAAATAACGATCTAATGGAGTAAAACTAAAGCAAGCATGATTCACAAAAATGTTCTGATAGTGGTGCATTTTTTATCAGTTATCTGTTCCTTAGAAGCACAATTATTGGAAGGTTTGTACTGTGGTAAAGACAATTGCTACGATGTCTTGGGGGTCACCAGGGAAGCAAGTAAAAATGAAATTGCCAGAAGCTACAGGCAGCTAGCGAAGAAGTATCATCCTGACGTACATCGAGATCTGCAGGCTAAAGCCGAAGCAGAAGAACAATTTAAAGTAATCGCTACAGCTTACGAAATTCTTAAAGACGAAGATTCTAGAACTGACTATGATTATATGTTAGATAATCCTGATGAGTACTATGCTCATTATTATCGATATTACAGGAGGCGAGTAGCACCAAAAGTAGACGTGCGAATTGTAATATTTGTTACTATATCGGTAATATCTATTATACAATATTATAGCGCATGGCAACGATACGAAACTGCCATCAAATATTTTATGACTGTGCCAAAATATAGAAATCGAGCGTTAGAAATAGCTCAGCAACAGGGTTTCATTTCACAAAATGGTAGAAAAACTCGAGGTAAAACTAAGTTAGAGCAGAAAGAAGAACAGGAAGCAATTGTGCGGATGGTTATAGAGGAAAAAATGGACATTAAAGGTGCATATGCGAAACCAACCTTGTATGATATTTTATGGGTACAATTGATAATATCACCTTATACAATAATGAAATATTTTTACTGGTATTTCTCATGGATTTGGAGACACACTGTACTTAGACAACCCTATACTGAAGAGGAAAAATTATACATTATTCGTAAATATATGAAAATGGGCCAACATCAGTTTGACGCAGTAGAAGATCACGAAAAGGAAGAATATTTAAAATTAGAATTGTGGATAAGGGAAAATTATAAAAGATGGCACAAAGAAAAAGAAGAATTGATGAAAAAACAGTTGGCAGAAAATACACGATATAAGCAATATCGTAGATACATTAAAAACCATGGCGTAGGTAGAATGACATTCGATGATTCGTAATAGGGTGTATTGGAAAAATTTATTTGTAATTTACTTAGATGTCCAGTAATAAATTCATACCATAATTGTATGTTTTATTGATTCCAGTTTGTAATTCATTATTGTTTTATGTTCCTCAGATTCATCTCTACAGCATGCCTGGTAGTATGCGTAATGTAGCGAAATGCCAATCGGAAATTTAGCTAAGGATCAGAGTTGCCTTATTTACATCTTTCTGCTCAAGTTATTTATTAATGTAGATTACTCAGTTTTGGCTATATTATAATTCACGATTCACTTCCTGCGCCTGCCAACAGACACGCTTTATCATTGCTATTCAAGAACAAGAAAGATAAAGTAATTTGGTTTCTTATAAATTGATAATTTTCCATTGTGTGGGAAAATCTTTTTTTAAGTTGCCGACAGAAGAAAAGTTATTCGTATAAGAATTGGTCACATCATTATTTGTACACATCATTTCGACTTGATATTATTCAACTAAAATTTATTATAAGAAATCGAATAAGTAACATTGGTTTTGTGTGTTAGAGCTATCTCAACATAATGGATTGAGCATGATAGTCTGGGGATACATAAAAATTATAGTTTTACCCTTGGAAATTTGCAGGATAATTATTCTCGAAGCTAAAAAAGTGCAGTTAAAACATCAAGCAGCCAAGGAACTGCGGCGCGGAAATTACTGCTTAATATGTTAAAAGTGAAGAATCTATAGCTACCTAGTTCATTTTTAGTTAGGGAATTAATTGGTCAGCAATTTATTATGTGATGAGCAAAATAAATCAGGAAAATAATTTTTTGTTCAGCTTAATGTGTTATTATCAGCAGTTTAATTGTTCTAACATCAAAATAACATGATACAGTTGGCATAATAGTATTTCAAACAACGTTAATAACTCGTCCGTCCATCCAAAATATGTTTGATTAGCAAAATTAAGTGTTGAGCAGCAAAATGGCTAACGGTCCAGAGGAATTAAAAGTTGAGCAACGGAAAAATATTTTCAGCGTCTGATATTAATCTGTGCATGTTAATAGTTACGAATTAACAACTTGATCAGCCAATAAAACACGATTTTACTCCTTTGTTAATTACTTTTTTAATGATTCATTGAGTTTTTTTTAATTTTCACGTTAATTGCAGCAAACATAAAAAGGACTCAGTCCAGCCCTTATTCATAACACGTTTAAAAGTATTTAGAAATGATTATTAAGTATTATTTTATATACAGCGTGTTCCCTGATTGAGTTTAACATATGTATGATGATTGGGAGATCGTTCCTGCTTGCCCTAGCACTTATTTTGCCCATAATTTCAAGTTAGTTGAAATGTTGAAATCAAGTGCTCCTTGATAACTTAGCAATAACTTTTTTCAAAATAGCTTCACACATTGGTCACAGTACGTGAAGTCTGACTTTTAATAGCGATGCATAAAGTGCAATGCAGTTCTTATGGAGTTTATTTCACGCGCTACGTCCATAAAAGCTCATATACTTTTTGACATGGATAACAATTTTAATGGATTGCTGTGCCACTGTCTCTTATTTGCCGTGCTGTGGTAAAATTGACTTCGGTGAAGGTAGCCCGCTGTCACAATTTTGTTGAAATGTGAAAAGAAGTATTTCACCTATTTATTTGTCCAGTATTACTTATATAGAAAGAGAGTTACGTTATACAGTTAAAATAAGGGCAAAATATTTACAAGTACTTACACATAAAAATACAATAATAATAATGGTTAATACTTATTAAGTTTCTTCAAGTATCTTACTACTTAACACTATTTTTAAATTAAATGTTACATCTTTGCAGATGCCCAAATGATGATATATACGAGGCTGTAAATCTAATTATGACAGGTCATTAAAAGAAAATAACTGAGACATTAGCACATTTTCTTTCCCAAAAGATTAAATTAGGAGGAAATCATGGTTTTGTGCTGTACCTCGATGTGACTGGGTGCCATCAGCGTTGTCCGCAGTGTATGCTTTACATTTCTTTGCTAGAGACATGATTAAAGACAAAACATTACAACGTAATCATTTTTCTTTAATTTATTTTTGAAATCTAAGGTCGTAGAAAAAGTATAGCGTGCAACTCATGCGTGAAAACTTTTTTACACATGTAGTTGCGCCACTCACATCGCAAAACTCCACACTCTTGTAAAAAAGTCAGCTTCACGTAGTTGTTCCACAATATACTATTTCGGTTTTATGTCAAGTACTATAATTATTAAAAATTTTGCTAAAGTTAAGGAAAGTTGCTGGAATTGTTCTCAAATACTAACATGCAAAATTTGGAAAAAATTGGTTGTTTGAGAAAACAGGCATATGAAAATAGTAAACTAGGTACCTATTGCCAATTTATCATACTGCAGTACTTTAAATTAAGCAATCGTTTTCAATCTTTGCATTCGTGTTGCTGAGAAGATTGGCGACAACTCTTCTTAATAAACGTTGCAATATTTTCAATAATTACAGTAGGTACTTTACATACATATACATCATACATAATCCTGAGTCTCTCTACCGTGAGGTGTAAGGCTTGAAGTACTTTACACGAAACCGAAAAAGTTATTGCTGAATTATCAAGGAGTGCTTGATTTCAATTGAATTTAAATAATAGGCAACATAAATTTCAGGGCAAGCAGGGACGATCTCCCAATTATGAAAATACAATTCCAAAATTTTTGGATCATCATACATACATAATCGATGACCTCTTATACCCGAAGGTGTCGAGGTATATTTCCTCTAGCGGTTAGTTTCCCTCTGCAAATTTACGGCACTCTTTCTGTTTCTGGCCAATTGCTTCGCTGCGGTCCATGTTTTTCCTCTTTTCTCTAAGATTTCACTCATGCTGTTGTTCCACACTTTCCTTGGTCGTCCCCTTCGGTTCCTTCCAATTTTCCTCGCCTCCCACATATTCTTTACCTGCCTGTTCTCCTTCCTTCTAGTCATATGCCCCCCACCATTTCAGTTTCTTTTCTTCTATTTCGGTATTCAATGATTTTACTTGTAGTTCTTATCTGATATCGTCATTTCTTCTTTTATCCATTCTTCTCACTTCTAGTACTTTTCTTAAATATCTCATTTCGCCAGCTTGCAATCGTTTCCTTTGGCTTTCGTTCAGGAACCAATTTTCAGCCCCGTACGTTAGGATTGGTAGGTACACTGTTTGAGACACAGCCATTTTTGTTTTTATCTCCTTTCTACTCAGAAAGTTTTATATAGTGCATAATATACTCTGGTTGCTGTATTTATTCTGGCGCCAATCTCATCTTCTTGTGTTCCTTTATCATTTAGCATTATTCCTAAATACTTGTACCCATCTACTTGTTTTATTCTCTCTCCCTCTATGTCTATATTTATATTTATCTTATTATTTGTCATTGCCATCACTTTTGTTTTCTCCGTGTTTATTACAAGACTATATTTCTTTAGCTCTGTAGTCCAAATTTTTATGTTATTTTCTAGTTCTCTTTATGTTTTTGCTATTAGTACTATGTTGTCTGCAAAAGCGCATGCTTCAACTTTCACTGTTTGCATATTTCTGTACCCTACATTGTACTTTTTTGTTTTTTTTTAATCACTTCATCCATAACACTTATATATAGTAGTGGGCTTTATACCCCTCCCTGTCTACTCTGTCATTGTTTCTAAATGTTCTTGTAGTTCTATTTGCCTTTCGTACTTGGTTCAGCGTATTTTCATATAGGCTTCGTATTACCACTATTAGCTCCTCTTCTACATTCTTATTCTTTAGACTTTGCCAAATTCCTGTCCTGCTTACCATATCGAATGCTTTTTTCATGTCTAAGAATGCTAGAAGTATTTGCTCATTTTTGGCTAGCGCTTTTTCTGTTACTTGTTGCAGTGTGAAATTATGATCTTGAATGCTATGCGCTGGTCTAAATCCACTTGGGCGTCTGCTAGTTTTGGTTCTAACCTCTGTCTTAATTTATTTTCCAATATTATTTCATAAACTTTCAATCATGCACATAGTAGTGATATTCCCCTGTAGCTTTCACAGTTCTTCGAGTCGCCTTTTTTATATATCGGTAGGATTGTTGCGATATTCCATTCTTTCGGTATCCTTTTAGTTTCCCATGCCATGTTTAATATATCTAATAGTTCTTTCCTCCCGTTTGATTTGAAGTACTTTAGCAGTTCCGCATCCTGCTGCTTTTCCTATTTTTAGCTTACATAGTGCTTCTTCCAATTCTTCCAGTTCTATATTATTCTCTTCCTTTTCTTTTTCATTTGTATTTTTATAGTTAGGTACTTCCACTTTCATATTCTGATGTACTTTCGCTATTTAATAGCTCTGTAAAATATTCTTACCATCTTTCCATTATTTTTCCTTCATCTGTTATCATATTTCCATGCTGGTCCTTTATTTGTTTGAGTGCTATTCCATTCTGTTTTCTCATACTTCTTAAGGTTCTATAAAATAGTTTTTTGTTTTTCTTCACTGTTTTCTTGCATTTTCCTACCAAATTAAATAAATAATTTAAAAAAAGTGTAGTAATAGATATTTACGTTATAAGGCCAGAAAATGACTTATTAAAGTATGAGTTCAGATGCTTATGGACGAATTTCTAAATGAATAATTTAATAATATTTTACAGCCGTGTATCGTACAATGTTTTATTTCATACTGTTTTATACAACATGTTTGTTGAAAAAGTCCATAAGGGGCGGCTGTTGAAATTCAAACGTATGAATATATTGGTGGCACTGTAAGTCTGTTAAGTTCGAAGTTAGCAGGTTAGGTTTTGCATCAGTCTGTGTCAAAACTGATGGAAAACTCTGGTTAGCCTGATAACCTCAAATTTCACATACACTTACAGTGTCTTCAGCATATTATTCAGCAATTGCCTAGCAACACTTTCTGGCCTTGTGATGTAATGTTCCACTTTCCGGACTCAAATTAATTACGTAAAGTTGAATTTTCCGGATAGTATGAAATAAAAGTTCCTTATTAACAGAGATAAGAGTGGTGAACTGGTAAAATTAAAATATTCGAATTTACCTTGAATTGCGCCACACACCACAATCGTGGTAAAGTGGCTTATGATAATATATATATATTTACCTTGAATTGTATCTGTCACTAGTTGTCAAATTGGAGCTTTTTATTCGTAAAAGAAAAATTATGGCACCTAACTTCACCAACGCAGAACTCATTGACATGATATTAACGTATGGGGAAGTATACAAAAATTGAGTAGTTGGTTTTCTCAAAGATATCATCCAGGTCAAGAAACTTTTTTACGTGTTGTCCAGTACGTACATGTGGTGCAGCATGAATTCGATGCGCTCAGGTGTTCATCAAGAACAAAGAAAATCACTTCGAATAATTGTTGTGATACTCATCCAGTTCAAGTTACATAATTAATTCGTTATCTTCGTTAATAAAATACTTTCACTACACTTATTTTTAATTACCCATCACTACACAATTACGTGTATAAGTCAAGAATCACCCTGTATATGGGCAATTTCCTCAAAATTTCCAATCATATTTCTAAAAATATCCAAAGGGTCTACTTAAATCTGGCCTCACAGGCATTACTTTTCTGTTAAAATTAAAACTGCACTATGCGAATCTTTAGTATTATTACAGTTTACTTTTTGTAGCCCTCTATATTTTCCTTGTTTAAGTTCTGTCGATACAGTCTTCGTTATATTTTTGGAATACAAAAATTTGATAATGTCTCACATAAACTCGATGATATTGAGCATGTACAATCATTTTTATCTTTGGTCGGCTTGTTTGTTTCATAAAATCGTTTTATTTTAGACTCCAATATGTCGTTCTAGTAAAATTTCTTTTTGTTCTGATGTACACAATTTCAACATCAGAAACAAAGAAATTATCACTCCTCTGAAACACACAACTCTTTTTAAACATTCATTTACATTCAACATTTATAAAATATACACTCTACCGGAACCGTGAAAATATTATCAACCATTTAAATGAGATATACCAAAATATTGCTTACTCGTCAATACCTGACTGATTGTGCTGTTTTATACTGACTAGTGTTTTGTTGTTCTGTCTTATATTTATTTTTTTTAGTTTAGGACCTTTCTAGGATTAATGCTTCACATTGATTTTATGTTTTATATTATTTTTGTGATATTTAAGTCTAAAAATGTTTATGTTTACATATATATATTTATCATTTAAAATCTCAAAATTGAAGTGATAGAACAGGGTGCGATACGATTTATCAACACACATGTAAACTTCGCCTGGGATTCTTTCTCGTTGAATAATTAGAAAAGAGGTGGAAACGAACAGCCCTAACAGAAGCAGCCAACACAACTCTAGGACTACAAAAGAAAAACAAAAGAGCAGAGTGGTTTGACGAAGAATGCGTAGAACTTATCCAGCAAAAGAATGAAGTCCATAAAAGATACATGGCAAGAAGAACAAGAGAGAGGAGAGAGCAATTTGAATTAGCCCGACAAAACTCCAATAAAGCATGCAGAAAAAATCTGGTGTGATACACGCACACAACTTCCTTTTACAGTGATCTTATAATTAGCCAAAAATTTGATTTTAAATTTTTAAGCATTTGTCAAAAATTTTCAAAAATTACAAATTCTGCAAAAACGGTACAAAATAGAGCGTTAGTTGAAGAGACAAATTTTCTCTAGAATTCTAAGCTGATTTAAAAAATTTAATAATATACCGGGTGTTCTATTTAAAATAAGAGTTAATAAAAAAAATAGACAAAAAAACAAAAGAAACCCATTTTAGAAGTATTCAACTGGAAAATAAACTTTCTCACATCAATACACATTAAAAATGTAATAAAAATGTAAAGTTTAAAAAAAATTGTTAGAGCCGTTTTTGAAAAAATCGAAAAAAACTGAAAAATCACAAGAGTAAACACCTACTTCCGGTTAGTCGATTTTCTTCAAAAGCTTGCTGTCGCATCTACATAGTACACAAAACTTATATATGAAGTTTCAACGCCATACCTCTTTCCGTTTTTGAGATATTCTGTTCACGGACAGACACACACACAGACAGACCAATGAAAAAAAAAATATGTTTTTTGGGATCAGGGGACTCTAAAACGTGAAGATCCGTTGAAAACTCAATTTCGAATTTTTGGGGTGAATCCAATACTTCCTTTATAGTAAAAGGAAGTAAAAAAGAAATGGGCATATGAGAATAACATGATCCAGGAAATGGAAAAGAACTTCAAAGAAAACGACATAAAGGGAGCATATGACTTCTTAAAACAAGTAAGAAAAGGATATATAGCAAGAACAAACATGATAAAACGGAATAAATTGTAAGTGACCCTATAAGCATAAAAAAAAACATATGGGAGAAACACTTTCGAACGCTGCTAGGCTCTCGAGGAAACGTAGAGGAAAGAACGGAAGGCCCTCAGGAAGAAGAACAAGATACAGTGGAACCACCGACACTTGAAGAGATCAAAGAAGTTACAGAAGCCAAGAAAAACAATAAAGTCCCTGGATGCGACAACATACCATCAGAATGGAATAAAAAACAAGAATAAAAATTCGAATAAACAAAAAAGAAGATAAACTATTGTAACGATCCTGCTGCCGGTCATTTCCCCAGAATTATGACACAGTGCCCCGATTGTTCTAGTACCTCGAGAAACGACCTTGCAACCTTGGACCCCAGGTGCAGACGTGTGACGTCAGCGCCCTCGGAGCCGGCTGCGATGGATGCGTCATGCGGTTCCCAGAAAGGTAGAGCGAATTCTAGATAGATCTCGAAGAAAATTACCCGAATATAAATACACGGCCGCCGGAGTTCTCATCAGTTCGAATTCAGACTCGAAGCGCGCGTGATATAAATGAACCGTGTGAAATAAATAACAGATAAATAACCATATAAATCGTTAGTGTTTAAGTCGTAAATAGCCAAATAAATAATTGATATTTAATCCAGCGCATATAAATAAATAAATGTATTGTTGTTAGAAATAGTGCCTGTAGTTCGTTAGTTTAAGTAATTTGTGTTCTGCCTTGTCAATTAGTGTGTTTATAAATAATAATAATTAATAATTGTAAATAAATGTTTAATACAAGAAGCGTCGTATAATTTTTAAATAGCCCGAACGTAAAAACGTAACAGTGGCGTCAGGTGTCGGGTTATACCAGGGGCTATAAAAATATTGTTGAACAAACATTAAATAAATAAATAATTTAACAAGTGCCGATAAAACGAAGGTCAGATAAATAAATTGAAGTGAGTATTGTGCATGCCTTTGACGAGATCTCAAAGCAGCAAAATGGAAGCAAAATTAAGCCAACTTTTGAAACTGATGCAAGTTGGCCAGGACAAGGCAGAGAAAGCACAAGAGGATCTTAAGAAAGAGATTCAAGCTGGTCAGGACAAGGCAGAAAAAGCACAAGATCTTAAGGAAGAGCTGAAAAAGAAAAAGTAGTCCAAAAACTTGAGGAAAAATTGAAAGTTACTCAAAAAGACCTCAAGGAGGAACTGAAAGCGAGCCATGACGAGTTGGCAGGGGAGATCAGAGATATTCAGGAAGAAATAGAGAGAAAGATGACCGGAGTTCAGGGTGACATACTCGAGCTGCAGGAACGATTTACCAAGTCACGAAATGGCCAAGGCCAACCAACTCCCTTTGAATCTGCTGGCTTCTCTTCCCCTATTGCAGTGAATCAGCCTACCTTATCGCAAGTTGCTGCACCTCAGGTTGCTCTGTCCCAAGATACTGCGCCAGTGAGGCCTGCAACGTCTGGCTTACACATGAAACTGCCCTCTTACGATGGGAAAACGCCATGGTCAACATACCTGAAGCAATTTGAAGCCGCAGCCGTCGCTAATGGTTGGGGAATGGCAGACAAAGCGACCGCATTAATTCTGACATTGCGAGGGGATGCCCTGAATGTTCTGCAAATGATTCCAGAAAATCAGCAGAGGGACTTCCAGCTGTTGGTGAATCGTCTGGAACGGCGTTATGGCAATGGTCATCTTCAGCATGTGCATTGTGCCCAGTTGAAGAACAGAATTCAGAAGTCGGGGGAGACTCTGCAAAAACTGAAGGCCGATGTTGCTCGATTGGTTCGGCTCGCGTATCCATCCGTGCCGGAGGACTTCCTGGAGCAGCTAGCCCTTCAAACATTTTTAGATGGAATTAAAGACGCCGATATTTAGCAAGCGGTACGTCTGGGGCGTCATAGGACACTGGGAGAGGCCTTATCCCATGCGTTGGAATTTGAAGCGGCAAGGACTGCCTCCAGAGAACATGGTCGTGTCCGCGGTGTCGCCACGACGGAGATGGCGCCTGAATCCATGGACACATGTTGCGGCGACTTATAAGGCAAGAGACGAGGGAGAAGGGGCCCCGTTGCTGGAGCTGCGGAGAGATGGGTCATCTTAGGGCTCGCTGTCCGAAGAAAGGAGCCCGAGTGTCTGACGAGCCGTCGGAAAACTAATGCGGGTCGACAAAAAAGGGCGAGAGTCGACTCGTGATTGCCATGCCCCGGAGATTCCCATACATGTGTCGTCCGTGCAACACCAGCCTGATAGTCTCTTCATTGATGGGAAAATAAATGGAAGAGTTCGGTCTCTGCTGTTGGATACTAGAGCGACGAAGTCCATCTCCAGGTCTGACGTAATACGAGACGAGGGTCAGCTGCTGCCCACCAGGACACGCCTTCGCACTGCCACGGGAGGCGCAGTGACCACACATGGGGAAATGGATTTGACATTAAAGATTGGGAATCAAACCCTCAAGCATCGGGTCTTGATTGCTGACATTGCGGACGAGTTCATCCTGGGAATGGATGTCATGAATAAGTGTGGGTTCACTTTGGACCTGGGATGCGGCGTGTTGCACGTGGGTGGGGAGGAGCTTTCCCTACACCCAAGAGAAGAGACCGCAGTACGAGTGGTATTGGCGAAAAATGTTACTCTGCCTGGACGAACCGAGAGGGTCGTGGATGCATACCTGGGTGGCGATCTCCGGGGCAACGTAGTGCGCATAATTGAACCCGATTATGACAAGGAGCTCACTCATGGTATGCTGGTTGGGAAGACGTTGGTAAAGACTGGGTTTAAGGTCCCAGTAAAGATGATGAACGTCAACAGGGAACCGGCAACCGTCAGGAAAAACACAACCCTGGGAAGATGCACACAGGTTTCCGCCGTTGTCAGAACGATTACTAGTGACAGCGGCAGCAAGGCGAAGGGCTGCCCAAAGGAATTAATGAACACCGTGATGTCTACTTGCAAGGGCATGAGCCAACAAGAACGGAAGAAGATCGACGATCTGGTGGCCCGGTACCAAGACGTATTCGAGTGCGGAGATCATCCCAGCGGCCGTACCGACGTAGTTAAGCATAAAATCAATACTGGGGATGCTCAACCGATACGCCAACATACAAGAAGGTTGCCCCTCGCCAAACGGGAAGAAGCTGAGAAGATTGTCCTAGATATGCGAAACCGAGGGATTATCGAACCGTCCAGCAGTCCGTGGGCCTCCCCTGTGGTTCTTGTCAAGAAGAAGGACGGCTCAACGAGGTTCTGTGTTGACTACCGACAGCTGAATCATGTGACCGAGAAAGACAGCTACCCTTTGCCACGAATCAATAATATCCTGTACAAACTCTCCGGTTCTCAATGTTTCTCGACGCTAGACTTGAAGAGCGGTTATTGGCAAGTCGGAATGGAATCTGCGGACAGGGAAAGGACGGCATTGACTATCGAAACTGGACTCTGGCAGTTTTCCGTCATGCCGTTCGGTTTGTGCCATGCCCCCGCCACGTTTGAGAGGCTGATGGACACCGTCCTGAAGGGTCTATCTTGGCAGACCTGCCTGATATATTTGGACGACATCATAGTGGTGGGTAAATCCTTCAACGAGCATCTGAAAAACCTGGAGGAAGTGTTCGGTAGACTGCGAGGTGCCAACCTGCGATTAAGTCCAAAGAAGTGCCACATCTTCCAGAAGGAGGTACAGTACATGGGGCACGTCGTATCCCGCCAGGGAGTAGAAGTAGACCCGAATAAGGTGAAGGCAGTGCAGGATTGGCCGATCCCGAAGGACAAGCATGAACTGCGAAGCTTTCTGGGCCTCTGTACTTATTATCGACGGTTTGTGCTGGGCTTCGCAAACATTGCAAAACCGTTAACCCATCTAACGGAAGAGGGACGTCAGTTCGAATGGAGTGCTGAATGCGCGGAGGCCTTCGAGACGCTCAAGACTGGCTTAACCAGTTCACCTGTACTTTGCTATCCACGTCAGGAAGGCCAGTTTATCCTCGACACTGACGCTAGCAATGTCGGAATCGGTAGTGTTCTGTCCCAGGTCCAAGATGGGCCAGAGAAAGTCCTGGCATATTTCAGCAAGGTCTTGTCCAAACCAAAGCGGAACTATTGCTTAACCAAGAGGGAGCTTCTAGCAGTAATCAAGTCCGTGAAGAATTTTTATAAATACCTGTATGGCAGAAGATTCTTGCTGAGAACCGACCATGCTGCTCTAAGATGGCTGCTGCAGTTCAAGAACCCTGAAGAAAAGGTGGCTAGGTGGACCGAGCTCCTACAAGAGTACGACTTTGAAATAAATCATCGACCTGGCACAGCCCACCGCAACGCCGATGCGTTATCCAGGAAAGCCCTGCCCTGCGGACTGCGGCCACTGTTCAAGACTGCAGAGTCGTGCGGTACCCATCAATCGTACCACTGTAGTCGACGACTCGTGGAAGCTAGACGAGTTGCAGAACATCCAGGAGATCGACCCCGACTTAGGCACGGTTATAACCTGGTAGCGAGATGGCCGTCGACCTACCTGGCAGGAGGTCTCCGCCACCAACCCAACGGTGAAGACATATTGGGCGCAATGGGACTCCTTGCAGCTGGAAAACAAAGTCCTGACCAGAATCTCAAAAAACTAGGACGGTAGGGCAACGAGATCACAATTGATGGTCCCAAGGAGTAGAGTGGCCGAGGTTCTGCGCCACCTGCATGATGGCTCCGCTGGGAGACACTTCGGATTGAAGAAGACGTTGCAGAAGGTCCGAGACCGGTTCTACTGGGCGAGCTGCAAAGATGATGTCCGAGAGTGGTGCCGGAGGTGCGAAGCCTGCGCTACAGGAAACGGACCGGTTGGTAGACGTAGAGCTCCGATGCGGCAGTACAACGTCGGTAGTCCGTTCGAGAGCCATCGACATTGCCGGACCATTCCCCGAAACCGAATCGGGAAATATGTAAATACATTCTGGTGTGCATGGACTACTTCACCAAGTGGCCCGAAGCGTACCTACGTCCTTCCAAATCAAGAGGCCGGTACTGTCGCTGATGTTCTGGTGATAGAGTACTTCAGCCGTTTTGGAGTCCCCCTGGAGTTACATTCCGACCAGGGCCGGAATTTCGAGTCTGGACTGTTCCAGAACGTTTGCAAGCTGCTGGGGATACACAAGACCCGGACCACTGCCCTCCATCCTCAATCGGACGGCATGGTGGAAAGGATGAACCGAACCATGGGGAAGCATCTGTCCGAACATCAGCGTGACTGGGACCAGTACATTCACCTGTTCCTAATGGCATGCCGATCGGCAGTACAAGAGACAACCAACCACACCCCAGCCACGGTACTCTTTGGGCGCGAGCTGCGATTGCCATATGACCTCAAATTTGGAAGAAGGCCTGGCGAAGAAACGGCCGGCGAGGACTACGTGGGGAACCTGAAGAAGAGGATGGAAGAGATCCTCGGCGCCGTACGTCGAAACATTCAGGGTGCCAGCGACCGAATGCAGGACCGATATGATGCGCGCGCTGAGGCCGGTGGTTTCCAGCCTGGCGATTTGGTATGGCTTCATAACTCCCAGAGGCGTCGTGGCCTCTCCCCCAAGCTCCAAAGAAACTGGGAAAGCCCTACACTGTAGTTGCTCGACTGAATGACGTGGTATACCGAATCCAGAAAATTCCTCGAGGAAAGTGCAGGGTGGTGCACTTCAATCGGTTGACCCCATATGCCGGATCCAATAAGGAAGTAGAGGCTGTCACGGAGCAACTTCTGAGACGACTAGGGACCGGAGGAACCTCCTTCCAGGAGTTTATGGCCGCTTATGGGGGTACGAAGGCTGCGCGATTCGGAGTCACTACAGAGGTGCAGCGTGACCTGTTAGACACCCTGCGGCAGTATTCCCTGGCACACTGCGTCGCCCAGGACCTCCAGATGTCTAAGGGGATCGCCGCTGCCTCCGGGAGACGTTTGGCCGGTTAGACCAGCTGCGAGAGCAGGCACCTCAGGTTGGCAGAACTTTGCAGCTGAAGGAAGGCAACAGCTCCATTTATTACCTGGTGACGAAAAGGTTGTCTTACGAAAAACCTAGTTACCAGGAGCTCTGGTCTGCTCTTTTGGACCTTAAGGAGCAGATGGTGAAGAACGGCGAAACCCGGCTAGCGGTGCCGAAATTAGGATGCGGCCTGGATTCGTTGGACTGGAGGGTTGTACGCAGCATGCTGGAAGTAGTCTTCGACCGGACCGGCATCTAGATCGAGGTCTGCTGTTGCAGCCCGTTGCGAAGCATTGAGCCCACGGTGGACTGCTACTTCTTCAGCCAGTCCGTGTGCAAGAAGGGCACCGCCTGAAAATACTGTCATCGGATCCCCACAAAAGCGAGTGACAGGCACCCGACGCAACTCGTTCTGGGACAGAACGACTTAAGGTGGGGGCAGTGTAACGAACCTGCTGCCGGTCATTTCCCCGGAATTATGACACAGTGCCCCGATTGTTTTGAAACCTCGAGAAACGACCTTGCAACCTTTTACCCCAGGTGCAGACGTGTGACGTCAGCGCCCTCGGAGCCGGCTGCGATGGATGCGTCATGCGGTTCCCAGAAAGGTCGAGCGAAGTCTAGATAGATCTCGAAGGAAATTACCCGAATATAAATACACGGCCGCCGGAGTTCTCATCAGTTCGAATTCAGACTCAAAGCGCGCGTGATATAAATGAACCGTGAGAAATAAATAACAGATAAATAACCATATAAATCGTTAGTGTTTAAGTCGTAAATAACCAAATAAATAATTGATGTTTAATCCAGCGCATATAAATAAATAAATGTTTCGTTGTTAGAAATAGTGCCTGTAGTTCATTAGTTTAAGTAATTTGTGTTCTGCCTTGTCAATTAGTGTGTTTGTAAATAATAATAATTAATAATTGTAAACAAATGTTTAATACAAGAAGCGTCGTATAATTTTTAAATAGCCCGAACGTAAAAACGTAACACTATTATACAAAAACTACCGAGGGATATTACTTCTGTGCACAGCCTATAAGATACTCCCACACATAGTAAACAAAAGACTCCAGCTTCACGCAGAAAATATCATAAACGAATATCAGGCAGGCTTCAGACATGGCAGCTCCACCATAGGCCAGCTTTTCACAGACAAAACAAATATTAAAGAAAGCATGGGAATATGACGTGGACGTATATAATGTCTTCCTGGACTTCAAGCAAGCTTGATTCGATAGATCACATTATACAAAATCCTGGCAGAGTTCAATATACGACCCACGATCATAGGATTTGTCAAAGCAACAATGGAAAACACGAAATCATGCCTTCGTACCTCAAGTGGACTATCAGGAAAATTTAAAATATTGAGAAGGCTGAAACAAAAAGTTGGACTAACACCCACCCTATTAAATCTCGCGCTGGAACACATAATAACACAGATGAGCGCAGGGGGCGCAAACCTACTGACCAACAAAACTATTCAGTTAGCCGCGTATGCGGACGACGTCAATATCATGAGTCGGACAACACAAGGAGCACAAGAAACATACTCAGAATTAAAAAGGTATGCACTAAATATCAGTCTGCAAATTAACACAGAAAAAACCAAAAGCTTAACGCAGTCTAGAGTCAACAGACGAGCCCAGAATATTGTTACGTTTTTACGTTCGGGCTATTTACAAAATTATACGACGCTTCTTGGGTTAAACATTTATTTACAATGATTAATTACGATTATCTACAAACACACGAATTATCAAGGCAGAACACAAATTACTTAAACTAACGAACTATTTCTAACAACGATACATTTATTTATTTATATTGCATTTAACAGCAATGATTTATATGGTTATATTTATTTGTTATTTATTTCACTAGAGTTATATACACGGTCTCTTTATATTACGCGCTTCGAGCTTGATGAGAACTGGATGAGAACTGCCCGCTATTCCAGCTCGAAGCTCCCGACAAAGGCATGACGCATCGTCGTATTAGTCAGCAAGGTCGCGGACGTCACCCGTCTGCAGCTGGCTGTAAGGTTGCTTCTCGAATATTCACGCGTCTGCATCGGTCTAAGCTCGTTACACTGCCCCCGCCTTAGGTCGTTCTGTCCCAGAACGAGTTGCGTTGGGTGCCTGTTCCCTCGCTATTGTGGGAATTCAATGGCAGTATTTGTAGGCGAGGCCCTTCTTGCACATGGACTGGCTAAAGAAGCAGCAGTCTTCCGTGGGCTCAATGCTTCGCAACGGCTGTAACAGCAGACCTCGATCTGGACGCCGGTTGTCTCTTGTACTGCCGATCGGTAGGCCATCGGGAACAGGTGAATGCACTGGTCCCAGTCACGCTGATGCTCGGAAACCCCCCTGGACAGAGGCTTCCCCATGGTTCGGTCTATCCTTTCCACCATGCCGTCCAATTGAAGATGGAGGGCAGTGCTCCGAGTCTTGCGTATCCCCAGTAGCTTGCACATGTTCTGGAACAGTCCAGACTCGAAATTCCGGCCCTGGTCGGAATGTAACTCCAGGGGGATTCCAAAACAGCTGAAGCACTCCATTACCAGAACATCAGCGATAGCATCGGCCTCTTGATTCGGAAGGGCGTACGTTTCGGGCCACTTGGCGAAGTAGCCGATGCACACCAGGATGTATTTATTTCCCGCTTGGGTTTCGGGGCATGGTCCGGCAACGGCTGACGTTCATCCTTACTGGGACCCCAAGCCCAGTATTTACCAACGTCTTCCCAACCAGGATACCATGAGTAAGCTTTTGCCACCATCGGGCTAGACCAAGCGCACCACGCTGCCCCCACCCACGTGCAACTCGCCGCGTCCCAGGTCCAAAGCGCACTCACACTTATCCATAACATCCATTCCCAGGATGCACTCGTCCGCAATGTCAGCAATCAGGTCCCGATGCTTGAGGGTTTGATTCCCAATCTTCAAATCAGTTTCCCCATGTTTGGTCACTGCGCCCCCCGTGGCAGTGCGAAGGAGTGTCTTGTTGTGCAGCAGCTGACCCTCGTCCCTTACTACGTCGGACCTGGCGATGGACTTCGTCGCTCCAGTATCCAACAGCAGAGACCGAACTCTTTCATTTAGTTTTTGGACTACTTTCTCTTGCGCGGCCTTCAGCTCTTCCTGCTCGGCTTTCAGCTTTTCCTGTGCTTTCTGCCCGGCTTTCGGCGGTTCCCCACGATCATTTTTAAGATCATCTAGTCCTTTTAAGATCTTCTTTCGGCCGGCTCTCAATTCGTCCTTAAGTTCATCTTTAAGATCTTCTTGAGTGACTTTCAATTTTTCCTCAAGTTTTTCTTTAAGATCCTCTTGCGCGGCTTTCAGCTCTTCCTTCTTCCCAGGGTTGACAAAATATCTCTTTCCGAAACCCAGTCAATCTAGCACACCGTTAACGACGTACTGGGTGATGTGGTTAGCATCACGTCTTCGACGGCTGCCTTACTTTCCCTACTTCCACAACTGGTGGTTTCGGTACCCAATTTTTAAAGCAACTGAGTGGGCCGCCCGCCAGTTGCTAAATGTCGGTATTAAACCCTGTACCGTGGCACCACAGTCGAGCACCCTAACCACTTGGCCACGCTGGCGATTGAGGAAATAGTACGGAGGGTAATATTCTTAGGGAATATCCAACGTGCACTGAGTATTCTCAGATAACTCTTTTTGTCGCTAATCACTCGTGCTTTTTGCAAAAGCTCGAAAAATATTCAGTTCACTAGGAATATTTCATATTACAGGGGAAAATTTCCAAATAAGTTAAAATATAGTGTACATTTAATTTTGCCATCTCATGCTGTCTCAATTCTTAAAAATGTTGAGTTTTTATTTTAAAAATGGACAATGGCATAACTCAAAAACAAATTACAATCTAAAAGTGATTGGTTTTTGGGTTGTTGAATGAGAATTTCAAGGAAATTTGACAATGCTGCATATAAACAAATGACATACGTAGTATTGTTGGTCTGTAATTCATTATTTTAGAGATTTTATAGTAGTAAATATGTCCTAAGTTTTATGCTTCATAAAATCAACATCTTACATGAAAATTATACTTTACAAACATGCAGAATAAAGTAATAGTTTATGTAATTTGTTACTCACTGAATATTGTTCACAATGTATAACTTTAATTTTAAGTAATCGTAAAGTATTTACACTAAGCACAAACATACTGAAAGAAATTGTTGACTGAGATAAAACCTCGGTTTTTATTTTCAAAATAATCTGTGAAAACATCTTTATCTACGACCACTACTAAAAGTAGGCCTTTTAGCGCTAGCTTGTTTCACTAAAAGTGACGTTTTATAGTTTACCGTGTTTAAAGAAATCAGCTGTTTACTTTTAGCACACGGGCTAAAAGTGAAGTGAGGTTATAAAACTACAATTTCGAACTGCAAGTGAAGTTCTAAAGCTATTCTAGTTGCTTCTTGCGTTACAGGTAAAGCGTTTTTGAAATAATTAAAGCGTTAGGTAATGAATACAGTTATATGTGGGGTATCAATAATTACATTTCGTAACTCACCTTGACAGCACGGGCGTGGCCAAACAATCGCCAGCGCGGCGTAGGCTACTGTTCATTATGACAGAAATTAAAAGTGTCGCAGATGCGAACCTTTCTTAAATCGATATTTATGGATTAATAACGGTAAAATTAAGGTCGTAGATAAAATATTGTATGCAACGCGTGCTAAAAGTCGTTTATGCGCGAGACATGTTATGAAACTCAGCCTTCGGCTTAGTTTCATAATTTTCATGTCTCGCGCATAAACGTCGACTTTTAGCACTTGTTGCATAAATAGCTATTATTAGTTATTTATGTACAGTTAAGCCTGTTTGACACGACGCAATTTTATGCAAAATTTACTTGTAAATTTTCAAATAAATTCACTGATAATTTTTGTTTCACAAACACAATTTTCTGTTTGCAACGTGTACTAAATTTGATGTTAAATTTGGCATGCTCACATGCGCAGTAGCAAACCTTTTAAATGGAAACAGTACTTTTTAAAGGGTATTGGTTGAAGTATACGTTTGTTTTCATGTTATTTGTCGTTTGTTAGCTATTTTCTGAGGTTGGGTTAGAGCATTTATCGTAGATAGGAGCGCCAACATTAAACACGTAGTTAAACAATGCTAATAAAATGCAGGTTATATTTATGTTTGCATTCCGCGTCATGCGTTGCAGTTTAGTCTGATTACCATACTTCTGCGCATTTTTACACGCATATTTACAGTCGCGGCCAAAAAAACCGGGACAGTTCTTTTGACCTAATTTTCAAAATGCGAAAAGAAGTGCTGACACTGACAATTCTAATTAATAAATGTCTTCAAAAGTCATTGTTTATTCTGAATCTATTAATTAGAACTGTCAGAGTCAGCACTTCTTTTCTCATTTTGAAAATTAGGTCAAAAAAACTGTCCCGGTTGTTATGGCCGCGACTGTACCAAAAAGTTTAGAACAAGTTCTAAATAATTTACATATATATAATACACATATATTGCTAGTAGGGCCTCGGAACGCTAGAAAACATTACGGCGCCGACATAGTCTCACTTAGAGTATAACGCGTCTCGTGCGCATGCGTGGGAATTCGAACTCCGCCTTTAGAAGCGATTTTTAAACTTGACCACTTCCCCATTGAGCGGACGACGCCGCCGCGCTTGCGCACAGCTCACCGTTATACATTGAAGAGTTGGTTGTCTGTCTCACTTCCTTAGCGAGTTTCCCACTCATAGCCGCTAGCAATATAGTAAGTATTAGATATATGATAATTTACATGATTATTCAACACTATAATGAACGAACCAATGAAAATTGTTCAATTTGTCAGAAACGGCCAATAAAAATTGACTGTCATTGAAAACACCTAATGTCACAGTGTTTTCACGCGATTGCGATTGGTTTCCATGATTTCAATTTAGTGAGTAGCCTTTGACCATATATATAATACACATATATTGCTGGTAGGGCCTGGAAACTTCAGAAAACATTACGGCGCCGACATAGTCTCACTTAGAGTATAACGCGTCTCGTGCGCATGCGTGAGAATTCGAACTCCGCCTTTAGAAGCGAATTTTAAACTTGACTACTTCCCCATTGGGCGGACGACGCCGCCGCGCTTGCGCACAGCTCACCGAATACATGAAGGAGTTGGTTGTGTGTCTCACTTCATCGGTGAGTTTCCCACTCATAGCCGCTAGCAATATAGTAAGTATTAGATATATGCCTTTGACTGACATTTCGCCAAAACGTCAAAGTGAAGTTTGCAAATCAGCGTCGTTCTAAAAACTCATAATAATCGTGTTGGAAGCTCCAGTATTGAATTAATAGTGGAAAACGTTAAAAATGTGTGGTGTCGAGCACGGTAAAGGTCATCTACCCATATTGTTGAATAATCTTTCCAAATACCACTCAAGGCAAAATTTTTTAAGAAATTTTTTTTCGTAAACATGCAACTTATTGCAAATTTTTCTCAACAAAAACTGCTCAAATTCCACTCGACCTGCGGTCTCGCGGAATTTTTAACGCAGTTTTGGTTTCGAAAAATTTAAACGCAATAATTTGCATGTCAACGGAAAAAATTCTCAAAAAATTTTCACCTTTTGTGGTATTACCCTTGAAAATTCAGCGCAAAATGTAGCAGCCAATTTTCTGTATGCAACGGTGCTTAATATCTTTGTGAAAATTTACAAGTAAATTTTGCATAAAATTTAGCGTCGTGTCATACAGGCTTTATGGCCAAAAGAAAGTGGGATAGTTTTGAATTAGTATTTATTCTTGCTTTATCAACACTATTAACTTCTGCCATTTTTAAGCAAAACAGTATCGTTAACAAATTGATGACATTTCTAGAATTGCGACTACTGTTTTTTCAGTAAATTTTTAAAAGCCAACAATAACAACTAAATTAAAGCAAAATTTGTTATAAAAGTTGTTCCATTTTTTTGGCCGTAACTGTACCAAGCAAGGGCATTATGAAGATGTTTATGCTTACTCGAGGGTGACATGTTTACAAGCCCGAGGGTATAAACATCAAGTAATGCCCATGGTGCATATAAAATTCTTTGTCTTGCTAGTGTTTCTTAAATAACCTAAATAATGGATTGGAAAGCTTATATTGGATGATCAACTATTGCTGTAAACGCATTAAGAAACAGTAATGTACTAGTAAAACATAATAGCTATTTATGCAACAAGTGCTAAAAGTCGACGTTTATGCACGAGACATGAAAATTATGAAACGAAGCCGAAGGCTGAGTTTCATAATATGTCTCGTGCATAAACGACTTTTAGCACGCGTTGTATACAATATTTTATCTACGACCTTAATTTTACTGTTATTAATCCATAAATATCGATTTAACAAAGGTTTGCATCTACGACACCTCTAATTTATGTCATAATAAACAGCAGCCCTTGGAGCGCGGGCGAATGTTTGCGAAGCCAGTACTATCAAAGTCTGTAACTGTTATGGAAGGTCCCTTTGAATATACTGAGAAGGGAACCCAAAGTCTGGCAAGCCTGCGGTGGTGGTTTTAGCTCCCTTTTAGGTTATTATACTTTTTTCTTATTATTTTTTTCCATCCTTCAAGGACGCAAGGGGGCAAAAACCACCACCAGAGGTTTGCCAGACTTCGGGTTTCCTTCTCAGTATATTCAAAAAGATCTTTCATAACAGTTACACGCTTGTTAAAAATACTGTAAGCAAACCCGTTGCTGGCTCTTGGACTAATATCGATTTAACAAAGGTTTGCATCTACGACACTTCTAATTTATGTCATAATAAACAGTAGGCCATGCCGCGCGGGCAAATGTTTCCGAAGCCAGTGCTGTCGAGGTCAGTTACGAAAGGTAATTATTAATACTCCACATCTGACTGTATTAATTACATAACGCTTTAATTATTTCAAAAACACTTTACCTGTAACGCAAGAAGCAACTAGAATAACTTTACAACTTCACTTTCAGTTCGAAATTGTAGTTTTATAACCTCACTTCACTTTTAGCACATAGGCTAAAAGTAAACAGCTAAACTATAAAACGTCACTTTTAGTGAAACAAGCTAGCGCTAAAAGGCCTACTTTTAGTAGTGGTCGTAGATAATAGCTATTTATGCAACAAGTGCTAAAAGTCGACGTTTATGCACGAGACATGAAAATTATGAAACGAAGCCGAAGACTGAGTTTCATAACATGTCACGTGCATAAACGACTTTTAGCACGCGTTGCATACAATATTTTATCTACGACCTTAATTTTACTGTTATTAATCCATAAATATCGATTTAACAAAGGTTTGCATCTACGACACCTCTAATTTATGTCATAATAAACAGCAGCCCTTGGAGCGCGGGCGAATGTTTGCGAAGCCAGTACTATCAAAGTCAGTTATCAAAGGTAATTATTAATACTACACACCTCACTGTATTCATTACATAACGCTTTAATTATTTCAAAAACACTTTACCTGTAACGCAAGAAGCAACTAGAATAACTTTACAACTTCACTTCTAGTTCGAAATTGTAGTTTTACCTATAACCTCACTTCACTTTTAGCACATGGGCTAAAAGTAAACAGCTAATTTCTTTAACCACACTGAACTATAAAACGTCACTTTTAGTGAAACAAGCTATCGCTAAAAGGCCTACTTTTAGTAGTGATCGTAGATAATAGCTATTTATGCAACAAGTGCTAAAAGTCGACTTTTATGCGCGAGACATGAAAATTATGAAACGAAGCCGAAGGCTGAGTTTCATAACATGTCTCGCGCATAAACGACTTTTAGCACGCGTTGCATACAATATTTTATCTACGACCTTAATTTTACCGTTATTAATCCATAAATATCGATTTAAGAAAGGTTCGCATCTGCGACGCTGCATAATAATGAATAGTAGCCTACGCGGCTGGCGATTGTTTTGGCCACGCCCGTGCTGTCAAGGACAGGTACGAAATTTAATTATTTATACTCCACATATGACTGTATTCATTACATAACGCTTTAATTATTTCAAAAACGCTTTACCTGTAACGCAAGAAGCAACTAGAATAGCTTTAAAACTTCAGTTGCAGTTCGAAATTGTAGTTTTGAACCTCGCGTCACTTTTAGCACATGTGCTAAAAGTAAACAGCTGATTTCTTTAAACACGGTAAACTATAAAACGTCACTTTTAGTGAAACAAGCGAGTGTTAAAAAGCCTACTTTTAGTAGTGGTCGTAGATAATAGCTATTTATGCAACAAGTGCTAAAAGTCGACGTTTATACACGAGACATGAAAATTATGAAACGAAGCCGAAGGCTGAGTTTCATAACATGTCTCGCGCATAAACGACTTTAGCACGCGTTGCATACAATATTTTATCTACGACCTTAATTTTACCGTTATTAATCCATAAATATCGATTTAAGAAAGGTTCGCATCTACGACACTTTTAATTTATGTCATAATGAACAGTAGGCTACGCCGCGCTGGCGATTGTTTGGCCACGCCCGTGCTGTCAAGGTGAGTTACGAAATGTAATTATTGATACTCCACATATGACTGTATTCATTACCTAACGCTTTAATTATTTCAAAAACGCTTTACCTGTAACGCAAGAAGCAACTAGAATAGCTTTAGAACTTCACTTGCAGTTCGAAATTGTAGTTTTATAACCTCACTTCACTTTTAGCCCTTGTGCTAAAAGTAAACGGCTGATTTCTTTAAACACGCTAAACTATAAAACGTCACTTTTAGTGAAACAAGCTAGCGCTAAAAGGCCTACTTTTAGTAGTGGTCGTAGATAAAATATATTTGAGATAACCAGTTAATAGATAGTTGCAAACTGTACTTGACATTTCTCTAAACATTGAGGTTAACGTTTTTGCTATAGTAATAATCATATCGCACACAATACAAATAGTTTATGAAAGTTACTTGGTTATACTTGAATTTTTGAGCCCGTGCGTGCACGTCATCAATCCGCCTTTTAGTAAGGTTTTCAGTACCAACATTAGAAAAATATAAAACTACTCTTTTTTTCAATAAAATAATGATTAATATTGCTTTTGCTAATAATATAGCTTCATATATTGCTATAGCCGTACATTTTTTGTTTTAATACTTCATAATTTCCATGAACAATAGTAAAAACTATAATACGTCGGGGTACTTTGTGTTTTCAAGTTCTGCTCAGGGAATTAACACGTACGCATGTCGCTTTTTAAAACGACTTATTTGTTATAGTGGTTTTGACAGGTGTTGACAGTGACATATAGTTTAGTTTTGCATTTTAAAAATCCGTTGTTTTCAAAACGAACATTGCGAACAAGTTATACTGTCGTTTTTCCACTGCTACAAATTACTTACTTTGGGGAAGAGTTTAGTTGCTGGAAACGTATGGGGAACTCGAAGCTAAAATGTCAACCGCCTTGCCCAGAAAGTCAAAAGAGCTTGTTGCCGCTTTGATAAGCTATTTTGAACGAGAAAGAGACAACGATGGTGCACTTATACCGCTAACTGCTGTGAGAGAAGTAAGTAATTTACATCTGTAATATAATAATTCGTAATATAATGACCAACTTTCTAATGGTTTGGTGTTACAGAGAGTTGCCAATGCTTTAAATTTAAGCATACGAACAGTCTGTTCTATTTCACAGACCTGCAAATCTGTATGCTGTATACACCATGGTTCAAAATAGTAAGTTGATACACCTATCATCATAAAGGACAAAATAGCCGAAAAACGCCGCCTCAGGCAACGATGGCAACTTACCAGATCGGACCTCGACAAACGAGAGTATAATAGGGCCAGCAAACACCTAAAAAAACTTCTTAGTCAACATTAAAATCAAGGAATACAGAACTACCTTGAAAATCTCAGTGCAAACGAACAGACTACTCGCTTTGGAAAGCAACGCGAAAAATAAAAAAACAACCCCACGCGTAGCTCCTATCCAACAGGAAGACGGTAGCTGGGCTCGCAGCAACAAAGGAAAGGCCGATGCCTTTGCTGAATATCTCACCAAAGTGTTTACACCCTTCCGTTGTCAACTCCCGAACGAAGATGCCACAGATCAACACAAAGAAATCTCCAGGATATGACCTGATAGCTGGGACAATTATCAAACAATTACCAACTAAAGCTATACAAGCCCTTACACATCTGTATAATTCTATCCTCAGAATCCGGCACTTCCCAAGTCAATGGAAAACAACGCAAATAATCATAATTATGAAACCTGGTAAACCACCAACAGAAATTACATCATACAGGCCCATAACATGTAAATCCATGTTTAGCCTGAAGAAGTGTCTAGATATTAAAGAATGAAACGTTGCAAATATCTGTCCTATTGTTTAATACCATACTAATGTTGTATTTTTAACTCATTGTTTTTCTTAACTACTTGCGTTTATTGTTTTCCACTCTCTAAACTTGTGTCTGTATTAAGTTACATTTATGATCTGCTTTATTGGATTTGTGTTGTCTATAAAATTTAATGTTTTGGTTATTTTAAAATGATACTGAAATGATTTATTTGATTTAGTTGTTAAAATCCTGCGCAATTCCAATTATTATTCTTTGTAAAAATATGTAAGTTATTTTACTATTATAGTCAATTTATTCGTTATTTCATGTGGTACTCGATACAATGTTTTTACTAAAATAAATCGCAAAATTGTATTTTTAATTGATTTTAAGTTGGGTCCGAAAAATTACATAAATACCTGCAGAGTACCTGTTATAAGTAGCCTCAACAGGTAAATAACATATACAGCGAGCAAGCAAAGTATCAGTTACAGGAAAATGCGCCTAATCGGTATACCTGAAGTGCGCCAATTCATTTCACACAAGCTACATCGTTCAAGTTTTCAAAGTGCTGATTTTCTGAGGTAGTTTGGTCACTTAATTTTACATTAATTGATAGCTGTCAACGCTTACAATATAAATGTTATGTAAATTAATATGATGTTGTCTTCAGTTTTCATGTTGTGGTTTTTTCTTTCATCTTTAAAATATTAATTTAATATATTCATTAAATTCTAACTGTTAAAGTTGTATTTTATCTACCTTTTATTTCACGTTAAAATGCAATTTTATCGTCTGCCAAGCTATGTGAAATTCGAAATTTGTAGGTTAAATTTTGCATCAGTCTGTGTCAAACAACGTACTTTTAGTGACTGTATAAGGATCATATAAACATACTAGGAGATGATGTCATCAATATGTTATGACGTGCACGCACGGGCTCAAAAATGCAGGTATAATCGTTAACCCCAATGTCAGCTGCAGCTCACAAACCTATACATAAAACACTAATCAATGCAGCTGCAATAGAAATCTCATGAGGTCATTAGCTAATAGTTGGGGATTTTCGTTCTATACAGTTTTAAAACACTAATCTTTGTTTACTTTTTACGTTTGTGAATTTTTCATGCAAATCAGATCTCGTATTATTAAAAATATGTAATAAATGTGTTGATAATTCTGCGTATTAAGTTAATAATCTTAAATTCATTTCACTCGGAAATCGAATCGTATCATGAACGAAAATTGTATCATCTTGCTAAATTTCAACTAACCTATTTTAAAATGGGAGTGTAACACATTGAAACATTTCCCGGAAATAAAAAAAACCTTATAATATTTATCGATGTTGTTGAGGGACAGTTTCTTTAGAGTTCTTAAAAATAGCAGCTGTAAAATGTGAGTTAGATGTCGTGGTAAAAGAATGTGGATAATTATAATTTCAGTATGCAGTTTCGTTGTTTTGATTACTCTCACAATGTTGTGTCTGTGTTGGAGAAAGAAAACTCAGAAGTAAGATATTCGTTAAAAGTTAGAATGATCATTTCATATTGCATGTATTTATTTTAACCCATTTATTAGAAATGATTTGTTGGGGCTTGATGGCTTGGTTACGCAAAAGAATCCTGACGAGAATGTAAATCATTTACCCTCTGCCATTGCTCAGACTGTTCCTGACGGCATTGTACAGTGTGCTGGTGAAACTGCTAATGACGCTATTAAAAGGTTTTTTATTTTGTTTTTTTTTTATCCATTAGCTTTATACCCGTTATCATAGATTAATTGCATGTAATAGCAAGTTAAAAATGTATTCTTGATTAAAATATTGTGCAGACCGGTGGTAGTGAATAATCCGAAACGAAGCCTTCCTGATATACCATCAGATGGAGTTCGAAGCGATGGAGATATTGTTACCTACGAGCCAAACGGAGACAATTCATCTGATCTCTATGCAACTGTTGAACCATATCAAAATGCGGGTGAGTTTTTATATACAAAAATATTAAGTAATTTTCTCTAAAATCTCTGTTCCTTTCAGCGAAGAGGCACACTCTTCCTAACGGAATAAATTCCCGTCCTAGTATTTCACAACACAGCTCTATAAGCCAAGCAGATGATACCTTTTCTCCATATGCCCGTGTTAAAGAGCATCCTTATGATAGGTTGCGCAAGACGGAACATCCCTATGCACGGGTGCAGCCTAGTAGTAGTCAGGAACAAGAAGAGAACAGTTCTGGGGAAGCTACTCCAAGGAACACAACGTTACGGTAAAATCAAAATGCAATTGTAAGCGGTAGGGCTCTCATTATTTATATCTAGGAACGAACGAATGTCAACGTCACAAGTTGTGGGAGAACCATCAGTGCCATCCAGATCACGGAGATCTTCTGGGCAAAGCAGTGTTGGTATTGATATTCCTGCTGCTTCTGCTGTTGCGGGAGGTATTGCAGCAAATCAGGAACTGCCCTATATGACTCCTCCTATTACCCAACCCAATTTTAGTGGTGATTCACAGGATTCGTCCAGTTAGTAGCTTTTTGTATTTAATTGTAATTATTTCATGTTGGTTGTTTGTATGGATTTGGGGTTTTGGAAGTATTACAAGACTTGTGCAGTATGAATTCTCTTCGATGTGGTTGCTCAGGGTATTGATGTTCGCATTTGCTTTTTTGTTTATCATTTAACCAGTATGCTGCTTGTAAATTTTTAGATTTTCGGTTTAGTTGTGTAAATAGTATATTATGATAACAGTGTATAAGTACGCCTTTAAAGCACGTGTGACGAGTTTAAGAGCATGACGCAAAGCGGAGTGCTTTTAACGTCGCTAGTGCTTTAATGGCACTTATATGCATGTATCATACGCTATTTTTCTACGATCGTAACAGAAATATAAAAACTTAGTTCGGTGACACTTGTTACGTCACATTGTGTTAAAAATTCTAGGTTATGTTGACATTCAAATTTATGTAATACTTACTATATTGCTAGCGGCTATGAGTGGGAAACTCACGAAGGAAGTGAGACAGACAACCAACTCTTCAATGTATAATGGTGAGCTGTGCGCAAGCGCGGCGGCGTCGTCCGCCCAATGGGGAAGTGGTCAAGTTTAAAATTCGCTTCTAAAGGCGGAGTTTGAATTCTCACGCATGCGCACGAGACGCGTTATACTCTAACTGAAACTATGTCGGCGCCGTAATGTTTTCGGGCGTTCCGAGGCCCTACTAGCAATATATGTATAATACATATATGGTTTTAATATAACATGTGAGCAAACGAAAATGAAATCAAGCTTGGCTTGAAATATTTGTTGTATGAATAATCTGTTGGTGAGACTGTAAGTCTATGTCAAATTTGAGGTTATCAGGTTAGGTATTCCGTCAGTTTGTGTGAAAACTGACGCAAAACCTAACCTGCTAACTTTGAATTTGACAAAGTTGAAGATTAATGATAGTTTAAATATAAAACTGGTTTCTGGTTATTGCTACAAACAAATATAAACAAGATTGAATTTGTAAGAATTGTATTTTATGCCAGAGTCGTTTACCACACAACTTCAAAGTGAATGTATGGACTACCTTTACCATTAATGACTATATTGTAACAGCCATTTATTTTTGTGGTGTGTTTATTATGATAAGGTCCTACAATATGTAAAGTTACAAATTTATATGGTTTTGTATTTCAGAGGGATATACAAGTATTAGTGTACGAGAACCTTTAGCAAATATCAGAGCGCAAACCAAAGTATTAAACAAAGGGCAAGGAGATTTGGACCCGCACTATTCTACAGTATCTGATGATTCAGGTAATTTCTTAAACATAGTTATATATGTGATAATTGGTAAATGTTTCTAAAAAAACGCATGATTATCCTCCGATTTCACATTATTTGCATTAAAAAAAATGGATAACCACATTTCACAGATGAGTTGTCTCAAAATGGCATCTGTGGCCTCCCAATGTATAAGGAAACTGAGAACGCATGCGCATACTGGTTACTGCCGTGTTAGGTATAGCAACAATATTTGTTTACGGAAGTTACTTGATAGATAGACACTTCACATGCTGTACATACCTATGATAAAGTTTATCATGCAACATAAGACATTAACAATAATAATTAATAATAAAACAACAATTATAATAACCGAAGTCATTTTGTCATGTTGCTCAGGATGGCGAACTATTTAAATTACATTCAACATGATTCGGTGCAGGTTGTGAATTCTAATATTTTTTACAGTGTATTAACCTAGCCGTAAAAATTTCACTAATGTCACCTTGATGCTGTTTGAATACTGCAATAGTATATTACGCAACATGTTAAGAAAAACTACGTTTTACTGAACAAGTAATGTTGGTTTGAGTACGAGCAGTAGCGAGTACTTAAACAGCCATACGAGTTCAGTGAAACCATTTTTCTAACGTGTTTCATATACTATTTTATCGCATTTCATATAAAAATGTGAAATAAAATTTTTATACAAAAGTGACATTAAATGTCAAAACATAACCAAGCCGAGTAGAATTTGTTTTTATGTACTGAAGCACAATAAACAGCTCCAGTTGATGTTATGCGTTTGACAATACTGTAATGTATTGTTGGTGGCACTATGGGTCAATGTCAAAGTCGAGGTTCATAGGTTAGGTTTTACACCAGTCTTGATACAGACTGACACAAAACTTAACCTGCTAAATTCGAATATGACGTAGACTGACAGTGCCACCAACGATATACTCCAGTATTGCCAAATGTAAAACAAATCGTCGTTGTTATGATGTAATTAGTGATATTTTTAAGGTTAGGTTAGTACATTATAAAAAATATTAGAAGTTACAGCTCTGAGTCATGTTGAAAAAAGATAGACTGTGTAAACAATTACCCTATTTCTACAGTGACTGATACAGCAAATACAGGGATTACTGTATATGAAAATTGAGTTTTCTTACAATTCTGTAATAGCGAGCATATATCTCGAATCTTTCAGTGATTTGTATTTTAACTTTTAACCATTACTACAACTTTTTTGTTACTCCAGACGTGTATACTTATTCAGCTTCTACTCAGCTGTTAAAAATATAAAGAAAGATGTAGGGATTTAGAATTTGTATTAAATATGTCAGCTCGCACGTGAGATTATTTTTCAGGTCACACAAGCGCATACAGTGGAGTAGACGCTAGTACAAAAAAGTTTATTTTATTAAATATCTAGAAATTCGTGCACTCCACTTGTGATTCTGGGCAGGCCTTGAATGTGAACATTTTTACCAGTATACCAAATACAAAAAGTTACTTATGTCAAAATGGCATTGACATTTTATAACTTCTGGAATGTTCATTTATAGTAAACCCATTCGTGGCATCTTGCTGAACTGAAAGGATCAGTTTTATTTTCAACAACTTTAATTTACTTGAAGAATGAAGAACTGTCAAATTTTGCTTTGGCTTTGGCATTTTTTTATTACAAACTGTGCCTTACACGGTTAAAAGAATGCACTTGCAAAGTCTGCTGAAAATCACAAATGGAGTGAACGGGTTTATAACTGAAATGTATGCTATAGCATTGCAATTTGAAAATGCAACTGTAAAATTGTATGCTGCAGTAAGCGAGTTGTATACTGCAATGTCACGTCTATAAGGAACATTTGCAATCACTGTATGAAAATGTCCCATTACAACATTGTATATACACCTTAGGTACAGATTTTATAGCCCAGTATATTCATAAGTCACCAATAGTTCTATATAATTATTATACCATCAAAAAACTTAATCTTTATAGATGGAAGTGAAGCACTTATTCCAAATAGATGGCACGAATTCAAAATGGTACAAAAAATGATGTTATTGGTAAAAATTACTATTTAGAACTCGACGAAATACAACAATAATGACAAAAATGATGAGAAATCAGAAAATAAAGACAAATTTTGGTAAGAATATGCAAATGTAACGGAAAATGCTAAAGGAAGAATATATATAGTTGGAGATTTTAATAGCCGAGTAGGAAAACAAGATGAAACATATAAAAATGCAATAGGTAAATACGGAGAGGAAAAAAGAAATAATAATGGAAAGAAACTACTAGACTTCTGCCTACTAAACAACATAATAATAACTAATACCTGATACCAACACAAGAATATTCATAAGTTAACAAGAGTAATGGAAATCAGAGGATAAACATCCATAATAGATTATATAATAGTGGAAAGAGAAAATAGAGAAAACGTAATAGATACAAAAGTGAAGAGATGAGCAGAAAAAGGTAGCGACCATCACCTTATAGCGAAAATGAAAGGGGAAGAAAATGATAAAATAAAATCATAAGATAAAAACAAAAGGAAGATAGAATTTGAAACAATAAGAGCTTATAAACTACAGGAGAAAGAAATAGGCAAAAAATACTCACAATTAGTAACAAAAAAATTAGAACAAAATTTAAAAGAAGATACAACCAGAAATATGGAAGACTTATGGAACCTCTTCAAAGAAGTGATTATTGAAGCAGCTAAAGAAACTTGTGGAACGAAAAGAACAACCAGTACTAGAAAGCAGACAGCTAGGTGGATGGAAGATGTTAAAAATGAGATTAAAAAGAAAAAACAAGCATGGCAACAAAATCTCGGGAAGAGGCACGATGAAGAGTACAAGAAACAAAGGAAAAGAGTAAAATAAATAGTGGCCGAAGCAAAAAAGAAGAGTTGGACAGATTTCGGACAAAAAATGGAAAACAATAGTAAGAGTAACCAGAAATGATTTTATAAGGTCTTGAAAACGTTAAGGAAAGAAAGAAAAAATGAAGATATATACATCAAAAATATTAACGGGCGGAAAAGAAATAATGAACAGGTGGAAAGAATATTTCGAAGAATTACTATAAAACAAGAAAGAGGATCCACAAGATAAAGAGACAGAAGAGAAAAGTGATGAAAAAAATAGAGAAGCAGCAAATAAAAACGAAGAAATAACAATGCAAGAACTAGTAGAAGCAATTAAGGGAATGAAAAATGGAAAGGCTCCTGAACGTGACCAAACCACAATGGAGATGCTAAAAAACATGGGTGGCAAAGGACTACAAGTAATATTAGAAATCTACAACAGAGCGTGGAAAACTGAAAAAATACCGGAAGATTGGGAGACAGCAATAATCCTACCAATATACAAAAAAGGAGACAGTAAGTAATGTAATAACTACAGAGGAATCACTCTTCTGAGTGTACCTACGAAATTATATGAAAAAATACTGGACAAAAGGCTTACAATGGAAGTGGAGGATACCCTAAATGAAACACAGAGTGGTTTCAGAAAAGGAAAAAGTGCTCATGATCATGTCTTTGCTATCAAGCAACTAATTACCAAGAACTTAGCACAAAACCTGGAAAGAGCGTTTGACACTGTACCCAGGAAGAGAGCATGGGAAAGTCTACAAAGAAGAGGGGTAAACGAGAAATTGGCAAGAACAATTAAAAGTATGTACAGGAAGAACGTCAATTATGTAATAAGCAAGAACATAAAATCAGAGTCATTCCAAACGAAAGATGGACTGAGACAAGGGAGTGGGTTAAACCCGACACTATTTATTACATTTATGGATGACATAATCTATACTTGCTCAAAGAAAAGTAAAAAAATATGGTCGGCTATAAAAACCTAAAAAGAGTTGCAATATCAGAGGGAGCTTTCGCCGATGATGTAATAATGGCAGAAAATGAACAAGATCTACAATGAAACTTAGAGATCTGGAACTCGACTTGAACAGAGTACGGAATGAAAATGAATAAAGCAAAACCAAAAGTAATGCAAATAGGAGACCAAGGAAAAATGAAAATACAGATCGAAGGTGAACTCGTTTCAATATGTCGGGGTAGAAATAGCAAAAACACTAAAGCTATATTATGCTATGAACACTAGTTGCATCAACAAGAAAGAAGTATCAAAAACGACAAAACTAAACATATCTAGAACCATCTTTAGACCAGTTTTAAGGTACGGATGCGAATCGTGGGTTTTAACAGCAAGACAAAAAAGCAAATTACAAGCCGTAGAGATGAAGTACCTCAGAAGAGTCAGAGGAGTTACCAAGAAGGACAAGATAAGAAACGAACAAATTCGACAAGAATTACAAATACAATCAATAATGGAATTTATTGAACAAAGACAATTGAGCTGGCGGATGGAACAATCGAGACCTGTGAAACAAGTATGGGAAGCTAGAATACAGAAGATGAAAAGAGGAAGACATAGAAAGACGTGGTACAACATAAGTGGAGAGATATTACAAAGAAGAGAGTGTACATGAGGTAAAGCTAAAACAAAGGCAAGAAATAAAAAGGACTGGACAAAATTTGTATATAATGTGTAAAGTGCCAAGTGTTATTGTGTAATTAAGTTTGTAAACCACACACCATTTTGCTATTTATAGCTATCATTTTATATGCCCACCATTTTTATCAACAATTATTTCCAATTGTCTTTGCCAATGCCAAATTGCAGAAGCTACTTACCTCAGCGAAAGCTAACTCCTAATACTCAAATTATACATACCATTTCTTTCATAACCTCGATTAATCAACAACAAAAACTAAAATGACAGATGCTAAGTGACGTTCACCAATGAATGAAACAAAATTCGTTCCCTACTAATTTTGTTGCAGATATAATTTTACACTATTTAACACTCGCGTTTTCACCTGGTCTTTATTAAAGCGTAATAAAATTGAATTGAAACGTTGTGTTATTGCAAAAAGATGTTTTCAATCTTCAAAGTGAAAGCATTTCATTTTTTGAGAAAAATATTTGAATTGACTATTATTGGTAATATAAGTATTTAAATTTTGTACCCTTTTTTGCCCACTGTGTACAATTTAGCAAGTTATGATGCTATAATGGTTATGTAGAGGAGTGTTTTGTTATTGTTTGTGTATAATGTGTTTAAATCAGAATTGCATAATAAACCTTGTTTTATATACAGATGACATGTACACAACAATACAAGATCCAAACAATGCCGTTTACACAAGCGGAAGTGAAACATATGCACAAATCCAGCCACCTCAGCTTGTGATAGCGGCAGAAATTAACCCAGATATTGCTTCTACGGAAGCTTTGCATGCGGAGGAAGAAGAATCGAGCGATCAGCTGTATGAACCTGCACCTCAACCACCCAGTGTAGACAGTCGAAAACATGTAACGACTCATACTCATTCTCGACAAGGTAAATATAGAATTATTAAGAATATTTTTTTAGTAGTACATAGCAAAACATTTTTCTAATTTAATTGTATTTTACAATATACAGTGTGTCCCAAAAAGTTTTATACAAATGGAAAAAATATTCTTGATAAAAAGCTCTGCATGACTTGTAGATCCATAATCAAGTACAACATTTTTAAAACATTGGCTGATATACAGGGAAAATCAAAATTATGATTTGGAATGAGAGTAAAATACGTTCAAACTGTAGTGGAGAGCAAAATGCTCATTAAAATTGTTATTAAGTAGCATTTGACGTTTGTTGACAGTTATTAGATCATCCAGACTACGTGCAAACACAAAAACGTGGCTATGTATCTACACTTCTCCAACAAATTAACGCACCACAAAAAAGTATCCAAAAGTTTAAAGTTAATTTTTGTCGAAACCACTTATCTGATTTGGACGATTTTTTTTTAATGACATGTCTCTTTCAGAAAGTTACTATACTACTCTATTCGCAAAGAAACTTTTTTTTAATAAATACTGGGTGTAACAATTATAACGTGCTTTTTCCATAAAATTTATAACACCCTGTGGGGTTCAACAGTTACACTGTCAAGTTATAATTCAAAGTCAACTCTAGTCTTATCTTTTTATAACATTTTGTTTTTTGATTTGCTCTTTTATACTGCAAGAGAATAGTTATTTGTTTCACAAGGCCAGAAACTGAATTTTGGCGAGTGCTAGTACGGTTTGAGGGCAGAGGCCGAAGGCCGAGGCCCTCAAGTACGAGCACTCCCAAAACAGTTTCTGGACATTTGAAACACAAAATTTTTAGGCCGACAAAATGACAAAAAATAATAAATTTTAAAAAAAATCAGTAATTTGTTGTCCAAATATTGGGGCTAGATAATTTATTTTTCTTCTGCTGGCTATACATACTTATAGAACGATGTAAGGATTTGAATTTAAAATTGAAAATCAAGTATCTAGTAGGTAGGTATTGTTTTTTGACATTTACAAGTATATTCATGAATTTTGATGCCATAAGTAATCTGTGCACAATAAGTATAAGAAAATGGATGATAATATACCAGAACATATTAAACAAGCAGCTGAAAACGCTATTCAAAATTTACTACCTGAAAAGTCATCAAATCGATATTGGAAAGAATACGACATTTTTATTAAATGGTGTGTTGAGAATTCCGTAAGCACGTACAATGAATACATTTTGTTAGCTTATTTTGAAGCTAAATCAAAACATTTAAAATCTTCCACCTTGTGGTCGATGTTTTCAATGCTTAAATCCACACTAAATATTAAGCATAATATTAACATTGGAACTTTCCCAAGGCTAATCGCATTTTTAAAGAGAAAAAAAGAAGGGTATGTACCTAAAAAATCCAAAGTATTACAGATGGATGAACTTGAAAAGTTTATTCATGAGGCTCCGAACGAGGATTTTCTTATGATAAAAGTAAGTAAAATTACTATTAGGCTTTTGTTGCAATAAAAAAAATGTTTTTAGACAGCTTTAATTATTGGAATAAGTGCAGCCTGCTGTATCCACGAGTTAAAGGATATGAAAATTCAAAATATTCAAGATAGAGGTGACATAATAGTAATCAATATTCCTGACACTAAAACAAAAAAGCCCCGCACTTCCTGTGTAACAGAAACTCAATGGATAGGTATAATTAGAAAGTATATTGCCTTATGACCAAAAAACACACCAATTGAAAGACTTTTTTTATTTTTGTAAAGTATTGTACCCCTTGAGTTAGGGGCTGCAACCCTTAAGCAGTCTTAGGGGTAGTTTTCCCTCTTAGACCTACAATGTTCGCCTCTGCGGAGGATAACTCGATCTCTGAATCCTGCTCTTAATTTAGGGGTTGTAAGTTACGAGTTTAAATAATTGGGAACCTGCGTTCGAAAGAATAAGGGGTAATAATGCGGTTGTCTAATGCGTGATGCTCACCACATCGCCACGTGTCATGAATTTGACACGCGACAGCCGGGTGTGAGATCGAGGACACGGAAGCTCTGAGCTTCCGCCTTGCAGGCCAGGCTCCTTCATGGGGGGTTAGTGCCTCACCATTATTAAGTTACGAGTTATGGTTAAATAAAACACCCACAAAAGAATAATTAACTTATATTAAAAGAACTTAAAAATTTGGATAAAGTTCAAATTAATTTTACCCTATCTGGTCAATGGTTAATTAACTGTAGCTTCGTAAATATGATTGATCAGAATTACGCTTCAAGTTTATGACATCAATTTACTTTGAAAGGAAAGAATAAATCTAGCGGCAGCCCTTCGAGTTGGTTAATAAATAACAATAATTAAGTCTGACGCGTTTGCTACTTCCCCTTGATTTGATTATTATTTAGTTTAAACAGCGCGACCGTGTTCAGTTATGATAATTTAAATTGAGTTCGGATGTAATTGATGGGAGTCCCGAGTCCCCTAGCTAGAATATCTGGATTTCCTTATTGTTGGGCACTACACAAACACTAAGGGCCGGTTGCAGAAAGCAATGTTAAGTCTGGTGTTAGCTAACATCGCGTCAAAGTGAACAAAAACGAATCAAATCTTAAATGCTTATGGTAACTAATACATTAGTAAACAAAATTTGATGCGATTTTGTTCACTTTGACGCGATGTTAAGTCTGGTGTTAGCTAACATCGCGTCAAAGTGAACAAAATCGCATCACATTTTGTTTACTAATGTATTAGTTACCATAAAGATTTGAGATTTGATTCATTTTTGTTCACTTTGACGTCGCGTTAGCTAACGCCAGACTTAACGTTGCTTTCTGCAACCGGCCCTTAATGTTTAGATCAAAAAGTTGCATTTAGGACTTAGTTAAAAGTTTCACCGAAAAATGTGAGCGACGGGTTAATTAATTACACGAGGACACCGGGACGCGAACTGCATTCACGGTGCCCCGCGGCTCTCCAAGAAAACTCTTTTTGGCACTCTTTGTTTTGAAAAGCTTCCCGAGCGGACCTTTCGTTTCGCTCAATTGCAATTTTGACTTATCCATCGAGCGCTCTGGGGTTGCGAATTCAGCGTATCCCACGTGGGCTTGCAAGTGTCAAATCGGCATTCTCTATTCTCAGAAATCTTTTAGCTTTATGAACACCGGATGTAATTCAACCGCTTTTTCTGATTACTACAATGTAGCTTTCCGTTCTTGGTAAATGAACTTTCGCGTTCGCTATAATTGTCATTTATGCAGGGGCGGCTTTGATTTATTCTTCCTTCTGACAACTTAAAACCTATAAGTCTTATAATTATAAACGCAATTTCTTATGGGTTGTTACACTACTCCCCGCTTTTTAAAGTAGGCATGTCCTTAAGGACATGTCTGCTTTTCTTAACAAAACCCTTGACTTGTAAGTGAAATTAACTATTACTGCTGATTATATTGACTCATTTTCCTTACTTTATTGCCCTAAAGTGTCTTTATGCTTCATACCGTGTTTTTGCGCTCACTTGTTTTTATTGCTCTGCTCTGTGCCGCTGTCGACTTCGCACTACACTCATTTTTAATATGATTTGTCCACTGATTTTGTTTTAATACTCTGCTTTTGAAACACTCCCGCACTTCGCGTTTCACTACTATGTTGACGTGGGGTGTCATCCTTCGGCTGCAGGCTGCTGTTTTTCGGCTCCGTCTTCTACCTTCCGATAATTGGTGTACTTCCTCCTCTGCATTATCCTATTTTTCTATCCTTTTCATTCGTGTTGTCGCCTTTATAAATTTTTATTTTATTATTCGCACCTCTTTGTATTTATTTCGGGCTTCATTATTAATATTTATTATTTATTTGTATTAACAATTTATTAATATTATATTATTCTTCGTATATCTTCGTCTTCATATTTATTTATGATTGTATTATTAATTATTTTATTAAAAATATTTGTTATTAATTTGTATTCAATATTTATTAATTATTATTTTATTATTCGTCTATCTTCTTCGTCATATTTATTTGTGATTTTATTATTACTTATTATTAATTATTAATGGTTGTGTTTGGAACTAATTCCCAATGGTAAGGAAAAGGATGATGCAACAGAGGCTATTGTTGCAGGCATGACGGCCTCCAGAGTAAAGGATAATTAAAGGTGGAAAACTGTATAAAGTGGTTGATTTTATATAATGATGAGGTGAAAATGTTATCTTTCTTCTTCGATTACTAAGGTTTGAGCATATATCTAATACTTACTATATTGCTAGCGGCTATAAGTGGGAAACTAGCCGATGAAGTGAGACACACAACCAACTCCTTCATGTATACGGTGAGATGTGCGCAAGCGCGGCGGCGTCGTCCGCCCAATGGGGAAGTGGTTAACTTTAAAATTCGCTTAAAAAGGCGGAGTTCGAGTTCTCACGCATGCGCACGAGACGCATTATACTCTAAGTGAAACTATGTCGGCGCCGTAATGTTTTCTGAAGTTTCCAGGCCCTACCAGCAATATATGTGTATTATATATATGGGTTTGAGTCGTTTTATTTATTGGCGATATTACTTCTGCTTTCCCATGGTACATTAGCTGAGTCCTTTGTCATAGGCGGTGTCTTGTAGTAATCCCATACTATTTCTTCATAACTAGAATTTACACAATGGCTGTTGTATATTCGCATGAAACTTTTGAATTTAAGCTAATTTACTTTTCTTCTCATTTTACTGTAACATAATATTTCTTTGTATTCCTTTTTATTGCTGCAGTTACTATAACTTTTGACTAAGATGGATCGTCTTCATTGTGCGATCCTCATTCGCATTTGGCGTCTTCGGTTACTTCACCTACTACGCTTCCTATTGCTGTAGTGGTACCATTATTATTTTTCTTATTACTTCATTATAAATTCTTATATTTTCGTATCTATGTACGCTTCATCATTCTTCTTGTCCTGGTGCCTTAGTAACGGTTCGCTGACCTTCGGCTACCCTTGAGGACCTTAATTGCATCCCACATTTGGGTATTTTCTTGGTGCCTTAAAAGCGGTTCTCTGACCTTCGGCTACCTTTAAGGAACTTTAATGCATCCCATATTGGGTTAAATTTCATGTAACCTCTACCAAAAATGTGTCAACTTTATATTGCTTAAATTCATTCCTTTGTATAACTTAAACTTCATTGATTTTTCCTTGTTGCCCTTCTGTGGATTTGGGCAATCGGCAATGTCCTGGCTGGATACTGATTTAATATTGTTGTTGAGGTTGTTCCTTTGTACGTTATGATCACGAACTTATACGCGCACTATTCACTTGGTATTAGTGTTAACAACGGTATGAGCATTTTTGTTAACTTAACCGTAATCTGAATTTTGTATAAGTAATTTTTCTAATTACCAAATTAAATCTTATTGGTTAAAATCAAATTTTTGGTTTAACCATTAACGTTGAAACTCTAATGAGAAACATAAAACAAGTTGATGATCATTGAAAAAAAATTTTTTTTTTAAATTATTCATGTTATTATATTGAAAATTAAAATTGGTTTCTATTTGCCTAAGCAACCATTTCTCTTTTTAGCTTCGCATTCATATTATTAGTGCAAAAAGATTAATTTGTAAAGATTATCACTTAATTATAAATTTCATTATTCTTAGTTAAAATCATATTTTTCATTTAAACCATTCCCACTGAAACTCAAATGAGAAACAAACTAAGTTTTTAATCCTTGGAGAAAATTAAAATTTGATCGTATATCATTGTATTGAAAATTAAAATAATTTATATTTGATAAAATAACTGTTTCCCTTTTTAGCTTCCTCTGTTCATTATTAGTAATCAAATAAATATACGTTTAAAATGTTTTAAATGATTATATCCCATTATTCTATTTCCTTGTAATTCCTACTACGTTAGTAAGCTTTAAAATATTATTATTCCTACTTAATATTAATTCCCATTATTTATTTTTCCTTACGTAACTGTACCCTGATATTTTACTTTTAAAAATATTGTTAGTAGTTATTAATTGATTTGGGTACCGAATAAGAAAATTGTTTTAATCTCTTTGCATTGTGGTTTTGGCTTAAGCTTGACCTTGAAAATTTACTGTGGACAGTGTTTATTTATTTTTATTCCTTCACTATTAAAAATCCTAAGTATTCACATCGTACTTTGTATTTATTTACCATATGCTTTTTCTTATTCGTTCCTTGTTTTGGACGTCGATTGGTCGCCTTTTACGACCCGCTAGACTCCTAAGCGGTGGAAATATTCTAAACCCCGTTCCCACACAGTGAATAAAATTTGGTGTAACTTTTGGTCTTTAACGGTCGGATCTCTTACGGATCCTGGATAACTGACGTAGTCCGCCTTGATTGACAGATCCTAAATTTTGCCAATCGTCGATGTCTTGTTGATTTTGAGAAACTAGATTTCTGGTTTGTCCATTTATGTCTAATCTCCAGTTTCTCTTCTTCCTTTCTTTATCTAACCTATTTTGTATTTCCCTACACTGGTCTAACCCTTGTAATACTCTTAAGCTCACGTCTTTAGGTGTAGGATTGTCGAAATTTTCTTCGTCGCTACTTACCTCTGACTCACTTATCTCCCAGTCGTTTAACGGATTATTAATTTCTTCGTCCGGAGAAAATTGTACGGAATTTGGTCGAATTTCTAAAATTTTATCTGCGTTAAAGCCTTTGCATAACTTTAACCTATTAGCGTGCACCACTTGTTCTTTATTTTTATATAATTCTTTAATTTTGAAAGTTACTGGGCCTTTTTGTTCTATAATTCGACATTAAGTTTATTTGTATCAAGTAAAAAGGAAAATAAGATGGCATGTACACAATAACAATGAGTGTAATAATCATAACGGTCAATAAAAATTGTTTTTTTTGAGTGTTTTGTATATTTTTAGGAAAATACTTCAAGGTCAAGATGCAATTTAGTTCTCTCTGACTCGGTAGTTCAATTTGATCATGGCATGCTGCGAATGAGTTTGTTTTGAAACACACGATATATAATCAGACATAAGGTTTATATCATCTACAGGATCAGGAATGCTATCTAGGAAGAAGTTGTTGATTGCATCTGCATTTTGCAGCATTGGGGGCAACTCCCTAGACTTCTTGTCTTTAGTTACATTAAGCTTTTTAAAATCCCTGCACATCTCGGTGGGGCTACAGTTCCGGATTAGGCAATTGAACTAAGCAGCTTTTTCATTTTTAATAGAGAGGGTAGTTAAATTTCTCAAAGACTTGTAGTAGTTCCAATGAGAGGGATTTTTTGTAACGTTGCTTAGCCTTATTCCTCAGTGATATTAATAGTTTAACTTTATCGATTATCCATGGCATCATAACTTTAGTTATCCTGGCCGTTTTGTAAGGTGCATGAACTTTAAATAATTGAATTAAACTGTTGTTGAATTATTGCAATTTGTTGTCAATATTCTCTATATGAAAAATATTTTGAAACGGATTTTTTTTTAAATCTTTATAAAATTTATCTTGGTCGAAGTCAGAAAAATTACGGTTAGTTCTATAAGTTGGTTGAATTGATGGCCTAGTTATCTCAGTATCACAAAAAATTAGATCAAGATCTGATAATTGTAAGTCTTGTGCTCCTGACGTTTTTACAAATGACACATCGGATATTGCTATTACATCAATAAGAGAAAAGAATTACTCATTACACTATACGTGTAATAATTTGCGATAATTGGATAACCCATGGATTCCAATATATTGTTGAAATAGATGTTAGAAGCATTATATACTTTTAACATGGCAATATTTATGTTGCCTATTAAGATTAATTTGTTTGCGAACATACTGTAAGTGGTTATCAAAACTTCTAAAGCATCGCAAAATAGCTTATAATCAGTGTCAGGTGGTTTTAGATTATGCCAAACGCGAATTTCTGTTCTATTGAATTATCCACCGAAATTATTTCAAACTCGAAACAATTACGCAAAAACAAACAAACACCGCTTCCTCGTGAACAACGATCCTTACGTATAACATTATATCCGTTAATTGATAATACATTATTAACTGTAGACCACAGCCACGATTCAGTAATTTCCATTAGATCTAGGTCCTGACTTAAGATAAAATTTCTCAAATTTAGAATTCTGAAACTAAGACCTTATATTTAAGTGAGCGGTCTTTAGCATGTCATTCATACTAACACATCGAGCTAATACCTAATACTAATAAGCCTATTAAATAACATTCTAAGACCTATTCCTTGCCAGAGAGGAAGCTACACAAATTAAACTAAAATATAACAAAACGAATATAATCTACTAAACTCACTACAAAAGGTTTAAACTTACTGATGCTAGAAGCGCAGACTGCAACAAACGTAAAACACAAAACCCAAAAGTTATTTCGATGAATAATGTTTATTTATTTATTTTATTTATTTATTTAACATTTTAATGTGTATTTAACATATATACAATTTGTCTTTAACATATATATAATTTGTAACAGTTACCAAGGTGCCTAATTGACTGAACAATTGTCTGCACCTTATAGACTATATAGACTATATTACTAAACCTTAAATAAACATTTAACGCAGAGGTAATTAAAAAAAACGTATTACAATTAGTGAAAGAAAACAATTTTCCCACAAACCTGTTTAGTCAAAACAGATAAATAGTGTAAATAAACCATGCAAAAATAAATCACAATTATCAATTACTATACATTAGAATTATATAATCATAATACAATACTGCAAGCGGTTGACGAATTGCCGAAAATTTTTGTCAAAGTGTATGAGTGTTTATTGCTTCGATATAAATTGGTCGAGTGCGACAGCACGAGACCAATTTTGAAGCAATAAACACGAATAAACACTTTGACAAAAATTCATGCAATTCGTCGGCTGCAAGCGGCATTTGAAGGACTATTCAACGAACAAAATTGACATTTCTTAGTAATTAATCAATTTTATCACGTCCTCTTTGAAAATAAAAATCTGTTGACGTAAAATAAATTGTTTGTCAAATTTGACATTTCTAATATCATATTTGATTAATTTTACAGGAAGTTAATAGTCCAAGAGCCAGCAACGGGTTTGCTTACAGTATTTTTAACAAGCGTGTAACTGTTATGGAAGGTCCCTTTGAATATACTGAGAAGGAAACCCGAAGTCTGGCAAGCCTGCGGTGGTGGTTTTAGCCCCCTTGCGTCCTTGAAGGGTGGAAAAAATATAATAAAAAAAAGTATAATAACAAGTCTGGCGCTTTGCTATGTTAAAGTTAATCATATCTTATGTAAGTAACAAAATTGACAGACGCTTTCGCGGGTGGTAAGTTTACCCCAGATTCGCATAAAGTTGCATAATAAACTTAACTATTTACAGTAAAATAACAAAGTTGGGCCTTACACGGTATCATCAGAACATCTTCTGTATCCTATATTTAAAAAGCCAGACCAAAATTGTGGTGGAAAAAGAGTGACAGACCATAAAACAAGTTCCATATAAGTGCGAGAAAGATAGCCTTATACAGACGCGTGAGTGCGAGCGGGACAGACTTATGCAGACGCCTAGGTACAAGAGCGTGTATGGAGAACGATCGTCGATGCGCATTATTTAATCATTTTGGCAACTGTCTTTAATGATTTTTTTGTATTCGCTCCCCAAACTGGTTACTTTGGAAACTGTCTAGGATCCTCAAAATGGCCATTTAGAGGCCTTGTACTTAAAGTCGTCATGGCAACATTTTAGCGGACTCAAACATTAGTTGCCATGACGACTTTAAGTACAAGGCCTCTAAATGGCCATTTTGAGGATCCTAGACAGTTTCCAAAGTAACCAGTTTGGGGAGCGAAAAATACATTTTCGCGCGGCCTCCTAATATAATGCCGCGTTAATGGTAATTGAAACTTCATATTATAATGTTTGGAGAGCTAATACAAAAAAACGTTGTATGCAACACGTCCTCAAATGGCTTTAGAGGACTCATCTTCATATTACGGACTCGGCTGCGCTTCGCTCCGCCTCGTCCGGAAACATTGCGACTCGTCCCCTAAAACCTTGCTTTGAGGACTAGTTACATAAAGTACTATTTGAATATTTTATTGTGTAACATTGAAGTTTTTCAAGGTACTATATTCATGTAAAATGATTAACACTGTTTAAATACTCACTAAAAATACATTTTTTAAATTATAACTTCTTTTTTCTTTCCTTTTCCTCAGTAAATTATGATCGATAATTAACTTAATAATTTCGTTTTCTATTTTTAAGGAAGGTTGAAATAACAGGAAAACAAAATATTTAATAAACGGATGCCGGCACAGAATGGTTTTCTTGTTTAAATGTTTCGTGTATTTTTGCAATAAAATTTTAATTTTCATATAAGAAAAGGAATTTCATGTAAATGCGTCAAACAAAGAAAATTAACAAAACGTAAAGTATTGACGAGGGGATTTTTACTTCCTTTTACAATAAAGGAAGTATTGGATTCACCCCAAAAATTCCAAATTGAGTTTTCAACAGATGTTCACGTTTTAGAGTCCCCTGAACCCCAAAAACATGTTTTTGGTCATTGGTCTGTATGTCAGTCTGTCAGTCTGTGTGTGTGTGTGTCTGTCTGTGTGTCTGTGTGTAAACAGAATATCTCAAAAACGAAAAGAGGTATGACGTTGAAACTTCATATATTCATGTTTACTCTTGTGGTTTTTCAGTTTTTTTAGATTTGTTCAAAAACGGCTTTAACAATTTTTTCAAACTTTACATTTTTATTGCATTTTTAATGTGTATTAATGTGGGACAGACGATTTTCCTGTTGCATACCTCGAAAATGGTTTTGTTTTGCATTTTTTCTTTTTTTTTATTAACTCCTATTCTAAATAGAACACCCGGTATATTATTGTATTTTTGAATTCAGCTTAAAAATTTAGAGAAAATTTATCTCTTTTACTAATGCTCTCTAAAGCTCAAATGAATAACTTTACTGCCAGTGAATGGGGCCATTTCATTGGTTCTGCAATGCATGATAAAGAAATTCACCAAAGCTTCTTTAAATTTATTATTTCTGAGCTGCAATGGTTGATCAGCACCGGAAATAGTATAATCCAGATTATTTCCTTGTCTTTGTGAAGTGTGTACTCTTTTATCGATAATGAAAGGTATTGCTCGAAAACAACGTCGATTCTGGATGCACTTGATTTTGTAACCGTTTTTAGATATTTTTTTTAAATATTGTCAAATGCCCTGGGAACACCTTTCAAAAGTGCAATATGAAAAATTCATCCAGCACCAAAACATCGTTATCGTTTGGTGCCTGGTTATCAATTGATTGTTCCAAAATAACAGAACTACGGCTCTATCTATTATGTGATCGCCTCAAAATCCCAAATTTCGTTCGCAAATGGTAAAGGGTCTGTCTAAGAAGTGGCTTTCTTACATTTAAAAAATATCCAAACTGCTTTTAATATTGTAGGAAACTATTTAAACAGTGTAGATGATTTAAAAATTTAATTATAAAAATACAAGGAAAATTTAAATAAAAAAACCCTCCTGTGCCGGCATCCGTTTGTTAAACATTTTGTTTTCATGTTATTTCAAACTTCCTTAAAAATAGAAAACGAAATTATTAAGTTAATTATTAATCATAATTTACTGAGGAAAATAGAGAAAAAAATGTGGTGTGATACACGCACATAACTTCCTTTTATGAATCTTATAATTAACCAAAACTTTGATTTTTAATTTTTAAGCATTTGTCATTATTTTTCAAACATTACAAATTCTACAAAACCGGTACAAAATAGAGCATTAGTTCAAGAGACAAATTTTCTCTAAAATTGTAAGCTGAATTCAAAAATGTAATAATATACCGAGTGTTCCATTTAAAATTAGAGTTAATAAAAAAATATGGAAAAGAAAACAAAAGAAACCCATTTTAGAGGTATTCAACTGGGAAATAACCTATCTCACATCAATACACATTAAAAATGTAATCAAAATGTGAAGTTTGAAAAAAATCTTTAGAGCTGTTTTTGAAAACATCGAAAAAAACTGAAAAATCACAAGAGTAAACACCTACTTCCGGTTATGCGATTTTCTTCAAAAGCTTGCTGTCTCATCTACATAGTACACAAAACTTATATATGAAGTTTCAACGCTATACCTCTTTTCGTTTTTGAGATATTCTGTTCACAGACAGACACACAGACGGACGGACACACAGACCAATGAACAAAAATATGTGTTGTGGGTTCAGGGAACTCTAAAACGTGAAGATCTGTTGAAAACTCAATTTCGAATTTTTGGGGTGAATCCAATACTTCCTTTATTGTAAAAGGAAGTAAAAAGATGTTATAATTTTAAAAATGTATTTTTGTAAAATCGTACTAAAATATGGTCATTTATGGATTAATTTGCGGGCGTAAATAGTGCCGTTTGCGCCCTAAGGCCTAAAAATAATTTGCGGGCGTAAATAATGCCTTTTGCGCCCTAAGGCCTAAAAAACCAGCATCACATTGGCAACCAACAACAATTTGATTTTTGAGAACGAATCGTGCCATTTATTTTTCAAAGCTTTATGGTGGATTTCACAAAAAATCTTGTTTGCATTTCGGGCGTGAACGGCGATTTTGGCCCTTTGGCGTTTTATAATCCTTCGGCCCTTCGGGCCTCTGGCTTATAATTCCGCCGCGGGCCAAAATCGCCTCCTTCACGCCCTTAATACAAAAATAGCTATTTCAGCGAGTATTTAAACAGTGTCAGTCATTTTGCATAGACATAGTACGTACCTTGAAAAACTTCAATGTTTCAAAATAAAATATTCAAAAATCATTAAAGACAGTTGCCAAAATAATGCGCCTCCATGATCATTTCCCATATGCGCTCTTGTATCTGTGCGCCTGCATAAGTCTGTCTCGCTCGCACTCACGCGTCTGCATATGGCTGTCTCTCTCGCACTTATGTGGAACCTGTTTTATGGTCTGTTGCTCTTTTTCCACCACAATTTTGGTCTGGCTTTTTAAATATAGCATACTGAAGATGTTCTGATGATACCGTGTAAGGCCCAACTTTATTATTTTACTGTAAATGGTTAAGTTTCTTATGCAACTTTATGTGAATCTGGGGTAAATTTACCATTTTTTTTACTTATATAAGATATGATTACCTTTAACATAGCAAAGCGCCAGACTTGTTATTATACTTTATTTTATTATAATTTTTTCACCCTTCAAGGACGCAAGGGGGCTAAAGCCACCACCGCTGCCTTGCCAGACTTCGAGTTCCCTTCTCAGTATATTCAAAGGGACCTTCCATAACAGTTACAGGCTTGTTAAAAATACTGTAAGAAATCCGTTGCTGGCTCTTGGACTATAAGTAAATGTCACAGGAAGAGAAAAAAATTGTCATTAAAACTCCGCTAGCGGAATTGTTGCACAATTTTACGCCGATTGGTGGCAAATGACATAAATACTAAATTATGATTGGTGAATAGTTAACTTGAAGGGGGTGAGTTGAATAGTCATTATAATTCCAATAACTTAATAAATTTTTCGTAGTTATTCTTCACATAAATTTTACATTCCACACTATACTTTTTAATATTAACAATATTTTTAATATGTGACGGTAATAAATTATAAAATTTTGGCGACAAGTAATTCACCGATCTCTGAGTAACATTATAATTACATTTGGGAAACTGCAAACGTTTCATTAAATTGTCTCTTGTACCATATTGATGGGAAATAAACAACTTGTTGAATTCGCGTTTTTTATGTGTATATACACATACTGCAAGAATGTATAACGTACGTATATTGGATAAATCGTGGTACCTGTAAAGCAATATAGTGGGATGACGTCTTTCCTTACGATAAATAACTTTTAAAATATAATTTTGCACTACGTTCAGTTGGCGAATTGTAGTTTTACCAGCACAACCCCAAACTAAAATGCCATACCTTAATAGAGATTCAACAAGAGCTTTATAAATAATGATGAGGAGAAACTCATTTAGAAAATCCCTCAGTTTATAAAATTTTAAAATGAGACCTCTAACATTATTTTTTAGTTTTTTTATATGTTGATCCCATTTTAGATGGCAATCTACTACTATTCCAAGGTACTTAGTACTCTTAACTTCATAAATAGGAATTGCAATATCAGGTATTTGTATGCTATCAAAATCAGGTCTATTAGCTGCTGTTTGTGAGAATGCTATGTAATTCGTTTTGGTCATATTAAGATGCAGTTTGCGTACATCTAGCCATTTTTTAACTGTGTAAAATTCGCTAATTACTTCATTTTTGGTTTCTTCCCAGGAATTTCCATCAAAAATAAGTACCGTGTCATCCGCATAAGATATTGAAGAAAAATTTGACTTTAAATTAAGTAAAGGGTTAAGGTAGGCTATAAATAAAATTGGACCAAGGACCGTACCCTGTGGTACCCCCAGCTTTATTTTTAATGGATTACTAAGAGTGTCATTTAAACGTAAATATTGGTTTCTGTCCGTTAGGTAGCTAGCAAAAACTTGCAACACATGCCCCCTAACACCATAGCTGGAAAGTGTTTCAAGTAATTTATCATGTGGAACCGTGTCAAAGGCCTTTGCTAGGTCCAAAAAGACTGCGATACATTTTTTTTATTATTTAAATTGACCATTATCTGCTGTATCACCTTATGTAAAGCATCACAGGTACCAAGTCCTTGTTGAAAGGCAAATTGACAGGAATTCAAGATATTGTTTTCCTCGAGATAGTTTAACAATCGATCTTTGAGGCATTTTTCAAAAATTTTTGCAAAATTATTAATTAAACTAATCGGTCTGTAATTTGAAATGTTTGTTGAGTCTCCCGCTTTATGTACAGGGTTAACAATACTGGTTTTAAATTGCATCTGATTATTTTTTAATTTTATCTAGAGCTTCTTGCATGGAAATTTTGTACACAGTTTTTTTTCATTTTTACAAAAATAATACCGTTTGAGGTCTAAACGTTCTCCCTACCAAACTTTTCAATTGATTTATTTAATAGAAGGACCCTCTCTTTTGTTAAATCTTCCATGATGACAGTTTTTGTGTCTTTAAGTGTTCTCTTATTAGAGTAAAGTCAATTCTTAATATCACACCGAAGAAATTTTACAATAATGTTTACCATTTTGGCATTCTATGGCTGATGTCGATACAGTCCTCTGGGAGATTCATGCCTAGTTTTTTACAGACTTCTTTCACTGTTTCGTTCTCTACGATTTTTTCGGCTAAAGAATCGAATTCTTTATCAGCCTAAGCACTGGCTCTGGTACTCATTGTGAACTGAGATTAGTTACGATTATTTTAACACAAAAACACAGATTTACTTCGCAGCAAGCCAACACATCCAGCTCAGTCCAGCGCCGTCGTCTGCATAAACATAAAATAAAATGTGAGAGATCAAAGTTGGCCGAGAATTTTGAAATTTGATATAGGGGCCTAGATGTTGATTCTGAACAACTTTTCTTAATAACTTTTTGTCGTATTTGCCCCATAAAAGGCACTTTACTCTACAGAAATAGTAGTTTGTATACCAAGGCACTGAAGTATAACTTTTTATCACGAATGTGGATTTAGTTGCCGAGGCCCGTAGGGCCAAGGCAAATAAACCACATGAGGGATAAAAAGGAACTTCAGTGCCGAGGTGTACACTATGTTTTATTTGAAATCGAGGAATCGTGAAATTACAACATTTTAACCAACTTTTGTAGGTTATGTTCGGTCGATTGACGTTTATCTGTCGCCTCGCCACCTACATAAAAGTCGTAAAACAATGGATTACTTCACTGCCGATTTCTCGTATTTTAATGACGATTTCGGCGTACTTCACTGCCGATTTCAAATAAAATAGGTTTTTTGAAAATTACCAAGGCATACTTGATTTTTTAAAACTGAAATTTGCTTTTAAGCAAGCAGGGCTGAACCCCAAAAAATGAAAATTTAAATCGAGAATTTTTTACTTTTCACAAGTCGTTTCATCTATCCCGGGACACTGTAGATAAATTGTTGTAAATTGTAAAATATAGACTATGTGCATAATGTGTAAACAACTTTGGTAGTGTAAGAAGGATTTTTGAAAAAAATACTAAATGAAATAGTCTTATTTTAAGTAGTTTGACAATTACAAAAGATACAAGTTTTGTTAATTGTCATTTACAAATTTAATTCCATGTTGTCATTGAAAAAAATGTGTTATATGCGACTCCAAATGTTTTGCGTATATTTTTGAAAGAGAGCATTAATTTATTGAACTGAAAATAGTAGGAAATATGAAAGCCTCTTCTAAGTAAATTATAAGTAGGTAATTTATAATTTTTTTGTCTTCAGCTTCATCATCGAGTTCAGTGGGTAACCTTGGTTCGCCAAAGCCTGAGAAACGCCAAGCAAACTCGCCGCTTCCGCCCCCGCCACCAGTAGCAGCTAGTCCTGACCTTTTAAATGTCGATAAATTGCCCACCTGCAAGAACTTGGATGACATGTATGCGAAGGTGCAAAAAAGCAGAAAGAAGAATGAGAAGGACGAGCCAGATTTGGTTAGGGTATCAGTATTAAAGGAGAACGAAAACTTACAACGAAAGTCTACGTCAAGTTCGGGTTCTGCTGAAGAACGAAAACAGAGCAATGAAGCACTTCCTCACCCTAGTGTTAGTGACCACACTTCGTTTCAGGAACACAATTATGAAACTCTTCGGAAGTCCCCAAGAAAAGGCAGCGATCCCGGTTACGAAAAATTGAAGCCTAGAGACTGTGAGTCTTTATCCGAGCCTGGGTATGACACAATTAACGGTCCCGATAGTATTTTAAGTACAGATCCGGGTTATGAAGTTGTTAAACATCACGGTGAAGCATCGTCAGACATAGATCCTAACTATGAAGAGCTACGACATCGAACTTCCAGTATAAGTGACAGTGCTGGTTACACTACAATAGGAAACAAACTAAGTGTTCATAATAACTTGGACAATAATGGATACTCTGTTGTAAATAAACAATCGAAACATAATTCGTCTTCCGAAGAAGTAAAATCAAAAAACTCGAGCAGCTATGAGAGTGATGCTAGGGATCTGAGTATAGATGAACCGAATTATGAAAGCATGCCTAGCGAGTCTTTATCAGAACACAACTATGCCGTCCTAAAATCAACTGATAGTGAATCCGATCCAAACTACGAATCTGTAAGTCACAGTGATCCTAACTATGAGAGTGTAAAATACTTAGACGTATCTCTGGAGGAGCCTCCTTATGAAAGGTTACAGGATGAAGACTCGAGCAAAACTGATTCCAATCAATTAGAGGCTTCCGGTTGTCAGAAAGGTGATAAAGAAGCGGAAAATCTATCTGTAACCAACAGTTTGGAACACTGTACTAATTCGGCAGACCCAGGATATGAAACTATCAAAAACGAAGAACTAATCTCTGATAGTACAGACATCAGTATTCAATTGGAAAGTGATTATGATGGGATTGTGCAAGTGTAGATTTTGTAAGATACCCTGCATGCTTGGTGCTATTTGTATTATTATTAAGTATTACAATTCTAACTGCCAACCAAATTTGAATTAAGAAACCAAATATCAGATAGATATCGAATGGATGAAGCTATTGTTTGTAAATATATTAGGAATAGAAACAGTAAATCAAAACACTTGAACTTTTAGTTAGTAATTGTTATAACTGCATTTTGCAGATAGTCATTTAAAAACATATGCAGCATTAATTAGTTTCACCACCAATTGTTCATTTAAATGCAATATCGCTATATAAATATGACTACTTCATTATTATAGTCACATTTGGCCACTAACCAAAGGTCTTGTTAATAGAATATTAATCAAATTGCATTTGAAGAGTTAGGTATATAAACTATGGTCAATTGAATGTCCTCGTGCAAATTATTTCACTTCTGTAATGATTTTATACACGTGATTATTACTCTGGACGAATTTCAAGGGACAATCTTGCAACAGTATAGCAATATGACTTTCTAAACTTACTCAGCTGCAAATTATCTTAGAAAATAAAAAGTCCAAAAATAAAATGGCACCTATTAGATACTCTTACTATTAAATTGAGTGACGTTTTAATCCTCAAAAATGACAACTCAATCGCAGTTTAATGTCTTTAAGTATCAAAATTTTAAGTTCTGCTTTTGTAGTCATTATGTTTCTTTCCAGATAAAGCAATTTCCAATTCCACAGATCAGATTAGCGTAGAAAAGCACTTTATTTAAATTATTTTCAACAGGAACTTTTTTGAGGAGTTTGCTTAGTTTCCATATGAAATATAAATATAATAAAAATGACAGCTCTTATCATTAAAGATAATTGGTATCTAAAAAAACTGGTCAAGAGTGCTTTGAAAAATGTTGCTAGTGTATGTTCCGCATAGTATGTTAAATTTAGCTGAACAACGAACCACGGTTAATGTTAAAAAATGGTCTTGCTTTAACCCAGTAAGTAATAAACAGAACCTCACAATGATTGAATTATGGATACTTAAGACGCTTATGACATCAATTTGACGGCTCTGTAAGTGTTACAAGCTACGCCCTACGGAACGTAAACAAAATTTTCGTCAAAGAACTCTTGGCCCTTTTTTTTAGACTCCTTTACAAAGTTGGCAACCTAGAACAGTTTGAATAGTAAGTTATGACTTTTATTTTCTGCTGTACACTAACTTGTTATTGGTGGAAGTGGAAATAGAGACTAGCCTCATTAATACACCAGAATTCTACCATTTTGGATTCCTATTTTTCCAATGTAAAATTGAGCAATTTAAACGAGCATACAAATTTTGCTGAATAGGAGAAGTCCAGGTTGTACAGAATTTTTAATGCATACGACGTGATCAATATTCGATCCAATAAATTTATATTCTATAAAAAAAAATACATGAATCACTGTGGTATAATTTTTTTTTCGTTGACCGCTTGTTAATTTCAATATTAATGAATTATTTTTCCTAAAAAAGGATGGATTAATAGACGTCATTAACACACTGTTTTTAATACACTCTTTTTCATTAATTAACTGTTTTTGTGATTTTGACGATATTTTGCATGGAGGTTAGTTGTATTAATCAAATTTTTCGCCACAAAAAAAGATTTTGCGGTCAACGAAAAAATTTTGCAATCAACTCGTTTGTTAATGGGCAATTAATAATCTCAACTATTAAAGGCACTCACTCGCTATCGCTCGTTCGTGCTTTAAACAGTTTCGATTATTAATCGCCTTCATTAACACACTTGTTGGTTAAATAACTATTATTACTTCCTTTTATCAACAATTTATTATGTCTTCGTTCTAAAGTTTTTGCTAAGAAGCTACTTCTGTTTAGAGTTAAATTTTGTTGGAAGTAAAATAATTCCATGAATCGATTATGAAAGTCTTCTTGCTATCTCTAATGGTAAAAAAGTATTAAAGATTTTCGGTTGCTTTTATAGTAAGTAGTAATGGTCCTATACTTTATATACTATAATTTATTCCAAGTTTACTTTGTTAAGGCTTAACATCAAAACTGATATTTCATGATGCTGCTGTTAGCATCATAATAAATTCAATTAGAGTTTGTAATTCTTAACAAAAACTGTGCCAGTGAACAATGCAATTTAAAACGTGGTGCCTTAAGAATGTGGTTTATCAAAAATGCTACATCACAAGCTCAATAGAAGAACATATACATAAGTTTTCTTACTACCATTATGTGTTTTGTAATGATCTCATAAAATTTGTTTTGTGCAGCTCATATTTTTTTATTAAATTTAAATCTGCTTTAATTATTGAATACTGTACTTAATCATTCTCTTATTGCTGGTGATATCAAGATAGTCCATAAATATGGACAGAATAACAAAGGCATTCTTTCGATGCAATTTCATAATACTATTGTAATAGACACCTATATTATTGTAATGGATTACAAATAATGTATATTTTTCAAAATATGGTTTTAGTTGTGATAGTACCTAAATTGAGTTCACTTTTACAAGTTTACGTTCAGTCAAGAGCCTAAATAAAAGTGAATAACCTTACTGAAGAAAGCTTGGAACAAATTATAGAGATGTAGTCATTGTAAAATTTTGTGGAAAAGTGGGTTTATTATAACGTTACCCTTCAGTATTGCAATAGACCAATAATAACTGTTAATTGCCTAGTGTACGACAAATCAATTTTATTCAAAGTAGCAGCTTTTCTAGAGTTTTTCTGAAACTTGATTACATTTAAAATTGTATACTTCTGATGGGAAATACTCAAAATGTATAACGTTTATTTTCAAAGTAATACCAAAATGTCCGGTTCTTGTAATAGCCTCACTGCTGTATCATAAAGCCGTATTTTAATATACAAATATTATTTTTCTATAAAAACTAACTCCATTTTCAAACATTTTAATAACTGAAAAATAAAGTAAATATATTGTCCGATCCGATAACTTAGGGATTAATAATATCTATTCAAAAGTATGTTTTGTGGTATGTCAGCCTGGTTTTTTGTCATAATCACAAGAATTATCTGTAGTTTATTTAATCTAAATGTTTTTTAAATTAGTAACTTATGCAAGATTCATAGTATGTATAAGAGGCATTCATTGTTAATTTGTGTGTAATAGTAACGTTAATTTAATAGGACTACAGCCCCGAAGCAATATGTTTAAAACAAATACGTAACACCGAAAGGTTACACTTGAATATATAAGAGAAACATCGAATTTGAATGTTGTTTATTTTATATTATTGTTATTATCTTAGTTTCAAATGCTACAGTATTATTTTTATGTTGATTCAAATCGGTAAAATTTGGTAGAACATTTTTTTAAGATTCAACATTTTTATAAGCCATCAGTATATTGCCACTTAATTTAATACCAAAATTATTTTATGATGGAATCAATATTACACTCTTACGTAAGGTTTCTTTGGTCAAAATTCATTTCATGACATGTTTTTTAGGTGATAAAGCTGCTTGAATGGTACATAACTTTAAACCCATTTTTTTATAGCTAAACATTCAATTTGTTAGAAAAGTAATGGATTTGAATCAGTTTTAGAAAATAATGCTGAGCAAATACAGAGTAATATATAAAAGTTTTATATTTAATTATTTATTATCAAATTATGATTGTAATGCATACAATATTAAATAAATATTTTTGTACCAAAAGTCAAATCATTACAAGAAGTTTTTTATTGCACTTTTGTGTAAATAATGTTTTACATAAATAAAAAGTTGTAAAGTCACACTCCATTCACTGGAATCACCTTTATACAGACAATACCAAGAAATGCACAACTGCAAAGAAATATAGATATATAGAAGACTAACTTAGAACAGGACATGATAATTAACATCGAAAACTGGAATGAGATTAGACTATAAAATGCTAGAAAAGGTTGTCACGTACGAATACCTTGGCATTCAGATCAGAGAAATGGACGATCGCAAAGTAAGAAATAGAATCGGTAAAGCGAACAGAGTGTATTATCATATATAATGCAACTAGTGGGTTCTTGATTATCAAATAATCATTTCTGTTTACAGGAGATATATTGTTTGACAAGCACGCAAGTCCTTCGGACTCGCGTGATTTCCTAAAACAATTATTGAGTGGAAACAGAAATGATTTGATAATCAAGAAGACACGAGTTGCATTCGGCTACATTATCACGAGTCGATAAACAACGTTTGAACAGTTTATTTATAAACTAGCTGACACCCGCCGCATTTAAAATGTAGGACAAATTTAATAACATTTGTTGCACCAATGAAAGTTTTAAAAGCATGCTAGAGAATGGCAATAAGGAAAAATTCCAAAAAATATATTTTCAAATTCCGGGCAACTTTCTTTCATACGTTAAACAAATTAATATTGAAATCACCGAGACAACAAACAATATCGTTATCAGTTATAATAAAGGAAAAGATTCATCTAGGAAATCTATAAAAGTCATATAACTCATTTGTGGTGGCCTGTATACTGCACCTACTTTTATTTTATATGTTTTAATTGTAAAGGATATCCACAACTGTTCAATTGAATTATTTACATCACAGACTGTAAAATTTATACAACTTTTAATATGATAATCTCTGAAACTTCTTTGTGGCGTGAATTCATAATTCATATTCTTATATGGGTATTTCGCCACTCTGCAAATTAAAATATTAAATAACGAAAATATTAACAACGAACGTTTCGAGGGACAATCTGCCCTCGTTATCAACGATTAACAATTAAAACGAACAAGAAACTTATCTTTTTTTCTTCACTGGAAGGAAAAACGACCAACCTCCAATGAATTTTTTGACATTGACGTTTGTTGATATCTATACCTACTTGATCTCATCTTTAAGAATCGATAGCCAACTATTGTCTAAAAATATTGAGAAAGACGACACGCATTTTTCTTCGTTAAGTAAAATATAATGCCGTCTCCTTAATTTTACGTTTAGTTGACATCGATTCTTTAGACAAGATCTTTGTGTTTTGCCATTGTATTTTATGGTCTTCATCCCAATCATGTTCTGCCAGCTTAGACTTACTGAATTGATACGTTTTTATCATATTTTTATGTTCTGTAACTCTAACTAGTGATGGACAAAATTATAGAGAAGGTAAAAAGAACTAGCAATGGATATAAAATGGGAAACCAAGAAATAAAACTGATATGCTATGCAGACGACGCCGCGATTATTGCTGAAAATGAAGATGACCTACAGAGGCTACTGCACACTTTCTATCTAACAGCTCAATCCTACAATCTGGAGATATCTTCGGAAAAAACCAAATCGTTAGTAATATCTAAAGAACCTAGAAGATGTAAACTGGTAATCAACGAGAAAGCCATAGAACAAGTAATGTCTTTCAAATACCTAGGAGTGGAAATCTCAACCGATAGAAACCTAAATACAGAGGTTAAATCGCAAATCAATAGAGCCGCAAGGGTGTCCGGATGCCTGACGGAAATAATCTGGACAAACAAAAACATGAACATCGAATCAAAGGTCAGGATATATAAAACGTGCATCCGCCCCATAATGACTTACGCCGCAGAGACAAGGGCAGACACCACCTATACCAAACGAGTACTCCGCACCACGGAAATGAAGATTCTAAGATCCATAGCAGGACACACACTCTACGATAGGATACGTAACGAAAACATAAGGCAGACGTGCAACGTCCAAGACGTTGTTAGATGGACGAGAAGACGACGTAGAGAGTGGAATGACCACATAACAAGAATGCCCAACGACAGACTGCCCAAAATGGCGAGAGACGGCAAACCTAGAACAACACGCCTACCCAGAAGGCCACCAAAACGCTGGATGGATAGCTGGGCTTCTGGATCACAAGAGCAACCGGGATAATTATTGGAGCAAACAGGTCTCAGACCTATTACAAGAAGAAGAAGAAGAAGAAGAACTCTAACTGCTAAAGGTCTGGATGTTTCACCGATATAATATTTCCCGCATTCACAGGGAATACTATATATACAGTTTCTTGAATGTTGTTCTTCGTTGAACGGTTTAGTTTTTGTAAGAACTGACCGCAAAGTATTCATCGTTTTGAATACCGTCCTAACATTGAATCTATTTCCAATTCGTCTAATTTTGTCAGATATGCCTGGAATATATGGTATAGTTAGAGTATTATATTTTTGAGTGTCATTCCTTTGTATGTGTGTGGCATTGCTTCGTGTATTGAAAATGTTCCGAACAAGAGTCTCTGGATAGCCATTATCTTTTAAAACAATAATAAATTCTTTCTCTTTTTTGAAAATTTTATCATTAGAGCAAACAACTTTGGCTCTGTCGTAGAGACTTTTTACAACGCCTGTCTTTATGTTTTTGTGATGGTTAGAATTAAAATGTAAGTACCTATTAGTATTGGTTTTCTTACGGTATACTGATGTTTCAAAAGTATTTATAGTGCGTGTGATTAGTGTATCAAGAAAGGGTAACTGATTGTTTTGCTCTGTTTCTAATGTGAATTTGATGGAGGTTTCTTTACTGTTAATATGTTCAAGAAATTTGTCCACCTCATCCATATCATGAGGCCAAATTGCAAAAACATCATCGACATATCTCCACCAAACTACTGGTTTGTTGGTGTTCGTGTAGACATGTTGTTGTTCAAAGTCTTCCATAAAAATGTTACTAACAATGGGAGATAAAGGTGAACCCATTGCCATCCCGAAATCTTGTTGGTAAAATTCATTGTTTAGTTGAAAGTATGTCGTTTTAATGCATAGTGTTAAAAGTTCCATAATGGTACCAACGTTTAATGTTGTTCGTGTATGTAATGTGTTATTGTTTTGTAGCCTATGTTTAATGATGTTGAGTGTTTTGTCTACTGGAACATTAGTGAAGAGACTGACTACATCGAAACTAACCATTAAGTGTTGTGTGTTTATGTTTGCTTCTTTAATAGTCCAAGAGCCAGCAACGGGTTTGCTTACAGTATTTTTAACAAGCGTCTAACTGTTATGAAAGGTCCCTTTGAATATACTGAGAAGGAAACCCGAAGTCTGGCAAGCCTGTGGTGGTGGTTTTGGCCCCCTTGCGTCCTTGTAGGATGGAAAAAAATAATAAGAAAAAAGTATAATAACAAGTCTGGCTCTTTGCTATATTAAAGGTAATCATATCTTATGTAAGTAAAAAGATTGACAGACGCTTTCGCGGGTGGTAAGTTTACCACAGATTCACATAAAGTTACATAATAAACTTAACCATTTACTGTAAAATATCGAGAGTTCCAAAAAAAAACTGATCCTCAGCGGGCTGTGGAAATTCAAACGCGTGAATAATAAGTTGGTGGCACTGCAAGTCTGTCAAATTCGAGGTTATCAGGTTAGGTTTTCCGTCAGTTTTGACACAGACTGACGCAAAATCTAACCTGCTAACCTCAAATTTGACATAGACTTACAGTGTTACCAACATATTATTCCTAGGTTTTATGTCAGTTTTGACACATTATTTTTTCCATCCTTCAAGGACGCAAGGAGGCTAAAACCACCACCGCAGGCTTGCCAGACTACGCGTTCCTTTCTCAGTATATTCAAAGGGACCTTCCATAACAGTTACAGACTTGTTAAAAATACTGTAAGAAATCCGTTGCTGGCTCTTGGACTATAAGTTTTTCAAGGAAATGGGGCGTGTTCTTTATATACGTGTCTGTATTTCCTGATATAGGAGTCAGTATCTTAAGTAAATATTTAGCTAAACTGTGACAAGGAGAACCTATAGAACGAACTATTGGCCTAAGTGGTACATTTGGTTTGTGTATCTTTGGTAATCCATAAAAATGTGGTGGTTTACTGTAGTGCGGTGTTAGTGTACGTCTTACAAAATCTGTAAATTGTTCTCTGTGTTTGTAAAGTGTTCTGTATATTTTTGTTTCTATTGTATGTGTTGGATCTTTATTTAGTTTAGTGTATTGTCCCTCACTAATTAGTGTTAAAAGTTTTTCGTTGTATGTGGTTGTGTCAAGTACTACTGTGGCGTTGCCTTTGTCTGCAGGTAGAATTTTTATTGTGTTATCGGTTTTTAGTGTGTGTAGTGAATGTTTTTCTTGTTTGGATATATTTTGTCTGATTGTGTAAGGTCGTTCTAGTATGATTTTGTTTCTAATTCTGTATTCCTGTCTAATGTCTTCTGGAAGTTTTTGACAAGTTTCTTCTATAGCTGTAACTAAATCAAGTTTATTAATTCGTTTTGGCGCCACTGCGTAGTTGAGTCCTTTGCCAAGAACTAATTTGTCAGTGGCGTTTAGTTCTTTAGAAGACAGATTAACTACAGTTTTATTTAAAAAAGTGTCACTGTTCTTTAGTGTATTTAGTTCAATTGTGTGTTTTTCTTGTATGAGGTGTTGGTACTTTTTTAAATGTGTAAGTTTTTGCTCTGTGTGTGTTTTGATGTAGGTATTACTAATAGAGTTGCACATACGATTGAAATCGTCTTCCCGTACATCCCTTTGCATCACCTGTTCCAGTTTGTTTATGTCAGAAAATAATATTACTTTGTTATGTCTGTGAAATTGTATTCTATCTCTAACTAGAGCTTCACTCGCTCTTTTCATGATATTGAGTCTAAACCCTTTTGGAATAATACAGCTATTTCTACAACGACATAGGAAAGTTATACTATTTTCAGAGTGTGCCAGCTTCTTGTAAAGTGTTTCCCAACTTTGGAAGTTACTAGTTATGTTAGACCCATACCTTTGATTAAGATAATCTCTGAAACTTCTTTGTGGCGTGAATTCATAATTCATATTCTTATATGGGTATTTCGCCACTCTGCAAATTAAAATATTAAATAACGAAAATATTAACAACGAACGTTTCGAGGGACAATCTGCCCTCGTTATCAACGATTAACAATTAAAACGAACAAGAAACTTATCTTTTTTTCTTCACTGGAAGGAAAAACATCCAGACCTTTAGCAGTTAGAGTTAAAGAACATAAAAATATGATAAAAACGTATCAATTCAATAAGTCTAAGCTGGCAGAACATGCTTGGGATGAAAACCATAAAATACAATGGCAAAACACAAAGATCTTGTCTAAAGAATTGATGTCAACTAAACGTAAAATTAAGGAGACGGCATATATTTTACTTAACGAAGAAAAATGCGTGTCGTCTTTCTCAATATTTTTAGACAATAGTTGGCTATCGATTCTTAAAGATGAGATCAAGTAGGTATAGATATCAACAAACGTCAATGTCAAAAAATTCATTGGAGGTTGGTCGTTTTTCCTTCCAGTGAAGAAAAAAAGATAAGTTTCTTGTTCGTTTTAATTGTTAATCGTTGATAACGAGGGCAGATTGTCCCTCGAAACGTTTGTTGTTAATATTTTCGTTATTTAATATTTTAATTTGCAGAGTGGCGAAATACCCATATAAGAATATGAACTTTTAATATAAATAGCCACTCCTTCTTCTCTAGTATTCCGATCTTTTCTTATTAATGTAAAATCATTTACAGTTAAATAATTAGAATCAACAGTATTAGATAACTATGTTTCTGATAAAGCGAAAATTGTAAAGTCATATTCATTAATTATATGTCTAATATTATCTATTTTTGGCAGCAGAAAGTGTACATTCAAATGAGATACTTTAAAGAAGTCATTATTTTCATTCATAATTATGAGAAAACAAATATATACAAAAGATGTGCAAAATGTAACAAAAAATTTAAAAAGGTGTGTAAAGAAAGAGCCTCGAGTTCAAACGTCGATATGCAGTGTTGTATTATGAACCATTTAATAAAGAAGAAATAATCTGGTTAGATGCCCAATCCATCTTATTCTGTTTTGCTTTATTATTTGTATTATTGTCGTGTCATTATAGAGTTCCTGTATTTCTTTATTTGTTCGTCTTCTCCATTGGTCATTTTCTTTTATTCGTAAGGGTAGAAAAACAATTAATAAACACAATTAAGAACTTCCAATATATTCGACGTACCTGTGATACATCGGACGTTAGTTCTATACTAAAGCCAGATGTTCAGTTATAAATTATGGTAGTAGCAACATCAATTTTATGGTATTTGGAAACAAATTATGGTATAGTCAAGCTTTATTTTCAGGGAGTATTTTTATTACCTATTAGAAATATCATAGAAATATCCTTGAACACAAAATATCCACATTAATTTGTTTAATCACTTTATACAAATGAATTAAACTATAAACATTAATACATAAATATGCACACATTATTTTTATTGAAAAAACTGGGTAAGAATTACTTTCATTTAGCTAAGTTAAATCAGAGCCAGTAGATATAGAGAGTACCGCCACGTCTGCCATGTTTGTTCCTTTGTCATATGCGTCACTTTGAGGTTTTGTAACACAATTCCGTCAACGTGACATTTATTGGCAATCCGAAATTTTACTTAAAATTGGCAAGACTGTAAGTCTATGTCAAATTCGAGGTTAGTAGGTTAGGTTTTGTTTGTTATTTGACACAAACTGATGGAAAACATAACCTGATAACCTCGAATTTGACATAGACTTACAGTCTTGCCAATTTCAAGTAAAAATTTAGACATAACTGAATCAGTCATTGCTGATGGGAACAAAAATGGCGGCGATGGCGGCATTTTCACGGATCAAAGAATGGCGGTACTCTCTATATCTACTGGCTCTGAGTTAAATGAAGCATTAACATAATAAATTGCAAATAGTAATACATATACCTTTAATTAATATCGTAAAGCATACTTCCTCCGGTGTTGATGTAGCAGGTAACAATAACCAGGATGCAGCCAGCACCACAAAAGCTTGCAGTTGCCATAAGTGATGCAAAGTGTGGTTTCCCCACTACGTGCGAGTTATTCGCGGTGACGCGACTTAAGCTGCTTCTCCGAACCATTCACTACTTACCATCGACATGCTCAACATCTATATATATATATATATATATTTCAGCGCTACAGGCCTTATAGGCCCTTGGCTCTTTCAACTATTTGCTTCCATGTCTTTCTTTCAAGTGCTGTAATTCCCAGTTGATAACTTCCAGGTTTTTCAGATCTTGCTCTACTTCTTCTTTCCAGCTGAGTCTGGGTCTACCTCGCTTATTCCTTCCTTCTGGCTCACTTTTATAAATTTCTTTCACCGTTCTTGTGCTTGGTAATCTGGTTAGATGCCCAATCCATCTTATTCTGTTTTGCTTTATTATTTGTATTATTGTCGTGTCATAGAGTTCCTGTATTTCTTTATTTGTTCGTCTTCTCCATTGGTCATTTTCTTTTATTCCTCCATATATTAGCCTTAATATCTTCCTCTCCCATGCCTCAATTTTATTTTCTTCCTGCTGTGACATAACCCAACACTCACTCGCGTATAGAACTGTTGGTCTTATAATTGTTTTATACAGTTTTAGTTTAGTCGGCTTAGAAAGTACTTTTGAAGTTAATAGGATTTTAAAAACACCTACGCACCTGTAACCTAGCGTAAGCCTCCTTTTTATTTCATTATTCATTTTTCTGTCTGACGTTAATTCTGTTCCTAAGTATATTACACTTTCCACCGGTTTTATTTTTACAACTTTATCATTTAAGTTAATATTTAGTAGTTCACCTTCCTTTGATTCTCCCATTATTATAAATTTAGATTTTTGATCATTTATTTCCATTCCCATTTTTTATTGCAGTCGCCATTTCTTGTAGTGTATATTTTGTTCTAGTCAGGATCAATACATCGTCGGCAAAAGCTAGACATTGGTGTGGACCTTTATGTATATTAGCATTTCTTTTGATATTGCTTTTCCTAATTATGCGTTCAAGTACTAAATTAAATAGAGTACTTGACAGTGGGTCTCCTTGTTTCAGTCCTCTACTTGTTGGGAACTTCCTTGTTTCTTCTTTATCTACTCTTACTTTGCTGAAGGATTCTTTTAATGTCATCTCTACTAATCTCTGTAGCTTGCTAGGACAGTTAAATTGTTGTAAGGTTCTTACTATCTCATTCCTTTTTATCGTATCATATGCTTGCCTGAAGTCTATAAAGAATGCATATATCTTTTTATTTTTTTCTCCAACATTTTTCTTGAATTTGTTTTATGGTAAAGATATTATCAATTGTCGATCTATTAGCAAATAGTAATACATATACCTTTAATTAATATCGTAAAGCATACTTCCTCCGGTGTTGATGTAGCAGGTAACAATAACCAGGATGCAGCCAGCACCACAAAAGCTTGCAGTTGCCATAAGTGATGCAAAGTGTGGTTTCCCCACTACCTGCGAGTTATTCGCGGTAACGAGACTTAAGCTGCTTCTCCGAACCATTCACTACTTACCATCGACGTGCTCAACATGATATCTATAAAAGTTTTGGTTGCTCTCGCCGTAGTTCATGATGCCATTCTCTAATGTTTCAACTACTACAGTGTAGTTCAGCCTCTCTTGCGTATAATGATTGAATGCACAACGTGACGTGGCGTAAAATAAAAGTAAACAACTACTCTACAGGATTTGCTAACGTTCAAAGTAAAATTCAATTTCCCTTCATATGCCGTACCTAGACACTCATCGGCAAACTATTTTGCTAAAAAAATAAACCTGATTTCTTGAAGAAACTTCTTGCACCCGCCGATAGTTCATATTGTTAGGTTTTACGTTCTGGGCTATTAAAGATTATATGCCGCTTCTTGTTTTAAGCATTTATTTACACCAATTTATCTGAAACGATTTACAACAACACAAGAACTATTAACGCGGGACACAAATTATTTCAAACTAACAGGAACTATTTCTAACAACAATACACTTTATTTATTTACACACGACTTAACATAAATGATTTATATCGCTAGATTTATTTACACACACGTGTTATTTATATGGCACCTTCCGTATACTTCAAAGCTGAATTCGGGACTGTTTTGTTATTTCCTTTGCGCGTATTTATATCCGCCGGGTGAGTCATTCTAGAAACGTCAAGACACCCTCGGCAAATGCATGACGCATCGTGTACATTAACCTCGAGGTCGTTCTGGAAAGCTGACTCACGCGTGACACAGGACGCGGCTTCAAGGTCGTTACACTGCCCCCGCCTTAGGTCGTTCTGTCCCAGAACGAGTTGCGTCGGGTGCCTGTCTCTGGCTCTAGTGGGGGTTTGATGGCGGTATTTGCAGGCGGTCCCCTTCTTGCACACGGACTGGCTGAAGAAGTAGCAGTCCACCGTGGGCTCAATGCTTCGCAACGGGCTGTAACAGCAGTCCTCGATCTGGATGCCCATCCGGTCAAAAACCACTTCCAGCATGCTGCGTACAACCCTCCAGTCCAACGAATCCAGGCCGCATCCTAATTTCGGCAACGCTAGCCGGGTTCCGCCGTTCTTCACCATCTGCTCCTTAAGGTCGAAAAGAACAGACCAGAGCTCTTGGTAACTAGGTTTTTCGTACTACAACCTTTTCGTCACTAGGTAATAAATGAAGCTATTGCCTTCTTTAATAATAATAATAATAATAATGTCTTTATTGAACTATTTACAGTAAAATATCAAATCCACAGTAAATATGCAGCAACAGGGCGGAGTTCAGCATGGAGCGCAAGGCAGATGTTGCTCTTCCACCCAACCCTGTGCCTATTAATTACATAAATAAAGAAACATTGAGCCAGTATGGTACTGTTGACGAGCCAGATGAACTCTCCAGGTGCAGAGGTCACTGCAATTAATATAATAGTAAGAATCATTCTTAACAGTGAGTTAATAACTAAAATTACAAATTACAAATTAGAAATGAGCTATTATTGAAAGATTTCCAGATAATAATAAATTCCTTAAACGTGTTTTAAATATTTTCGGCGATAAAGATTTTAAATCATAAGGAAGTGTTGTAACGTTTCGCTTGTGAATCTAAATTCTAAAGATACTTGAAACGTATTGGGAATTTAATTCGCCGCCTTATCAAACGTTTGCATCTCAAGACCGCGCTAAGAAGCGATAGCGCGGGCCGGTAGCCGATGCTCAGGAAGCTACGTTTGCGCGCAGGAGTGTTTCCCCCGCCGCCAGAGTGGGGAGCACGACCGCCGACCGGGAGCCACTGAACGTATAAAAAGGAACACATGGCAGCTCCTGAGTCAGATCCCATCCTGGGGTTCTCCCCTAAGCCTTCTCCCAATCCACCTGAGACGATTACTCTTTTGCCCTGTGCAGGTTACTGCCTAAGCAAAGGGGAAATCGGCTAAAAGGTTCTTACGGTGCTGGTATGGTTACTGTCAGTCCGTGAGAACATACCGATAACCTGGAGGTCCTTATCGAACCCGTTCACCGTCATTAATTTAAAGGCCGAAACCGTGGCTACTAATTAGCTTTCCCCGTATCCCTTGTAACCGAACCGATGTTAGTTAAAGGCCGAAACCGCGGAATTTGTAACTAACATTCCTGTAATCCGCTGAACGAGATCACCGCCGCCGTTCCGTCCGCGGTCATCCGAGTTCCGAGGGCGCATTCCATTTGCGTTTTCGAAAACCGTATTTCAACCGTATTAACCCGCCCGAATTGTGAGGCACCAGGAAGTAATCAACAGCCCGCCGCCGCCAGGCTGGACGCATACAGAGATTATGCGATAAGGGACCTGCCTGTAAGAGTCACCGCCAGCATCCTACGAGCATTTCTGACGCCCTCCGAAAAGGATATCCACACCGCCGCAATCCAGTCGAAGCCGCAAATTCGCTTGAATAGCGAATTTCCCGAAAGTCCGACCGCTGCATCGTTTCGAGCCGCGAAAGCCGGCAAATCGTATAGCAGCCCCCGGTCCAGTTTGGCTCACCGAACGCGAACTCCTGCAGCTTCCTACGCCGGCAGGTATGTTCTTGAAACACCATTTCTAATCCGAAGTGTTCGCAGCAGCTAGCCATTGTAAACAAATATCACCTGGGGCATGCGACCAACGACCTTCTCTGACCGATAAGAAGCCGCTGCGCGGACAGCCGACTCCGCGACATCTTCGGGGACACCGACGCGCGCATCGAAAGCGTATTCAAAGTGCTTACCCTTCACCTGGACAATTTGGATTACGGCGCTGCCGACGAGCCCGAGCAACCCCCCCGTTGACGCAACTACCCCCCTGTTCGTAATATACAGTGTGTTCTATTAAGTTCGCTTTCAATGTACATAGTTAAAGACAGTATATTTTATTTTTATTATTTATCTTGTGTTATTTATTGATCTACGCTATATCAGAGCAATTTGAACGTATTCTCCGGCTTAGAGCATACCTGAGGCAATAAGGCAATTTAAAATATTTCTAAACAAAGGCGGGACGTTACAGTGTATTATAAATGCTTACAATATTAAAAGAGAACGACCTCTTAAACATTTCTGTGGAGCGAATAGGAGGTGTTAAAAGCCCCTTATGACGTAGATTTAAATTATGAACGTCTGTACGGAAGCTTAGTTTGTTGTATAAATAAGGCGGACAACAACTTAGAATAATCCTGTGGTACAAACACGTCGCATGAAATAGCCTACGTTGGCTCATATTTAGCCAATTAACCTCTTTTAATTTGTATGAAACACGTTCGTATTTTCTGACACCAAAAATTAATCGCAAACATGCATTTTGTAAAGTTTGGATCTTTGCGGAATCAACAAAGTACAAACAAGGACCATAAAGTACATCGCAATAGTTAAATTTCGACAATACAAGAGTTTCACACAAATTAACCTTTAACCTTTGGCTAAACAAATGCCTATTTTGAAAAATGAGTTTCAGACTTGCGTAAGCTGCCTGGATGCATTTTGACACATGACGATCAAACCGAAATTCCTGATCTACAAAAATTCCCAAACTTTTTACAGTTTTAGATAGGGGCAGGCGATTGTCCTGAATTTTGATATTAATTTCTGCAGATACTCTAGCAATGTCACTACGCCTTCCTAATAATATGACAGCAGATTTGGAAGCATTTATTTGTAGACAATGTTCCGCAGAGATATGAAATATAGCTTCAAGGTCTTTATTTACAAGTTCACAGGCTAGATGTACATTGCTAAGATTAAATGAATGATATATCTGCGTATCATCGGCATAAAGATGATATAAGCATGATTGTAGAACAGAAGGAAGATTAGATGTATAAATAATGTACAACAAAGGGCCAAGGATGGAACCCTGTGGTACTCCAGCACTTACATCACGGAAGCTAGATACCTGTCCTGCGTATCTCACTGCTTGTTTGCGGTTCTTCAAGTAATTAGCGAGTAGTGCAATTGAACTATCACTTAAACCAGTAAAATGCAATATAGCGAGAAGAATTTTATGGCTTAAAGTATCAAAGGCCTTAGAATAATCCAAAAGCACCAACAGTGTGAGTTGACCCCTTTCAGTAGACTCAAACACATCATCAGCTACTTGAAGTAACGCTGTGCAACAACTGTAACCTGATCTAAAACCGGATTGCATATCAGGTAAAATGCTGTGTAAGTGAACTTTTAGTTGTGTTGCAAGAACTTTTTCAAAGATTTTTGACATAGTGGGCAGAATACTGATAGGGCGCAGATCTTTAAAATTATTAGGTGTAGAAATTTTAGGAATAGGAGTCACATAAGACATGCGCCAGAGATCTGGAAAAACTGAATTAACTAAACAAAAATTTATTATATGAGTGATATGAGGAAGTAAGTACGGTAGAACTAATTTGATCATTTGTATATTAATCTGGTCAACACCTGTAGCACGAGTTTTAATGGAAGTAATGATTTTTAAAATTACAACTTCATCTACAGGCTGAAATTCGAGTATTGAATTAACAGATTGCTTAATATTAGTATTGTAAAAATTCAACGAGTTCTGATTATTAGAAACGATATTTGGAGTAGATTCAATAAAGAAGTTATTGATTTTTTCTGGGTCTGCCAATTGCTGGGGTAACAGTAATTGGTTTTTATTTTTAGTTATATTTTTCATCTGCAAAGTTCTGCCAACCTGAGGTGCCTGCTCTCGTAGCTGGTCTAACCGGCCAAACCTCTTCCGGAAGGCAGCGGCAGTCCCTCTAGACATCCGGAGGTCCTGGGCGACGCAGTGTGCCAGGGAATACCGCCGCAGCGTGTCGAACAGGTCACGCTGCACCTCTGTAGTGACCCCAAATCGCGCAGTCTTCGTACCCCCATAAGCGGCCATAAACTCCTGGAAGAAGGTGTCTCCGGTCTCTAGTTGTCTCAGGGGTTGCTCCGTGACAGCTTCCACTTCCTCATTGGTTCCGGAATATGGGGCCAACCGATTGAAGTGCACCACCCTGCACTTTCCTCGAGGAGGTTTCTGGATTCGGTATACCACGTCATTCAGTCGAGCAACTACAATGTAGGGGCCTTCCCAGTTTCTTTGGAGCTTGGGGGAGAGACCACGACGCCTCTGGGGGTTAAGAAGCCATACCAAATCGCCAGGCTGGAAACCACCGGACCCAGTGCGGGCTGCATATCGGTCCTTTATTCGGTCGTTGGCACCCTGAATGTTTCGGCGTACGGCGTCGTGGATCTCTTCCATCTTCTTCTTCAGGTTTTCCACGTAGTCCTCGCCGGCCGTTTCTTCGCCAGGCCGTCTTCCAAATTTGAGGTCACACAGCAATCGCAGCTCGCGCCCAAAGAATACCGCGGCTGGGGTGTGATTGGTTGTCTCCTGTACTGCTGATCGGTAGGCCATCAGGAACAGGTCAATGTACTGGTCCTAGTCACGCTGATGCTCGGAAACCACCTTGGACAGATGCTTCCCGATGGTTCGGTTCATCCTTTCCGTCCGATTGAGGATGGAGGGCAGTAGTCTAGGTCTTGTGTATCCCCAGTAGCTTGCAAACGTTCTGGAACAGTCCAGACTCGAAATTCTGGCCCTGGTCGGAATGTAACTTTAGGGGGACTCCAAAATGGCTGAAGCGACACTACCGGCCTCTTGATTCAGAAGGGTGTACGCTTCGGGCCACTTGGTGAAGTAGTCCATGCACACCAGGATGTATTTATTTCCCGATTCGGTTTTGGGAATGGTCCAGCGATGTCGATGACTATCCTCTCGAACGGACTACCGACATTGTACTGCCGCATCGGAGCTCTACGTCTACCAACCGGTCCGTTTTCTGTAGCGCAAGCTTCGCACCTCCGTGCCTCGCACTTCATCTTTGCAGCTCGCCCAGTAGAACCTTTCTCGGACCTTTTGCAACGTCTTCTTTAATCCAAAGTGTCCCCCAGAGGAGCCATCATGCACGTGGCGCAGAACCTCGGCCACTCTACTCCGTGGGACCATCAATTGTGATCTCGTTGCCCTACCGTCCTTATCTTCCAAGATTCTGGTCAGGACGTTGTTGTCCAGCTGCAAGGAGTCCCATTGCGCCCAATAGGTCTTCACCGTAGGATTGGTGGCGGAGACCTCCTGCCAGGTAGGTCGACGGCCATCTCGCTTCCAGGCTATAACCGTGCCTAAGTCGGGGTCGTTCTCCTGGTTGTTCTGCAACTCGTCTAGCTCCCACGAGTCGTCGACTACAGTGGTACGATTGATGAATACCGCACGACTCTCCAGTTTCGAACAGTGGCTGCAGTCCGCAGGGCAGAGCCTCCTGGATAACGCATCGGCGTTGCGGTGGGCTGTGCCAGGTCGATGATTTATTTCAAAGTCGTACTCTTGTAGGCGCTTGGTCCACCTAGCCACCCGTCCTTCAGAGTCTTTGAACTGCAGTAGCCATCTTAGAGCAGCATGGTAGGTCCTCAACAAGAATCTTCTGCCATACAGATATTTATAAAAAATGCTCCACGGACTTGACTACTGCCAGAAGCTTTCGTCTGGTTACGCAATAATTCCGCTCTGGCTTGGACAGGACCTTGCTGAAATATTCCAGGACTTTCTCTTGTCCATCTTGGACCTGGGACAGAACACCACCGATTCCGACATTGCTAGCGTCAGTATCGAGGATAAACTGGCCCTCCTGACGTGGATAGCAAAGCACAGGTGAAGTGGTTAAGGCAGTCTTGAGCGTCTCGAAAGCCTCCGCGCACTCAGCACTCTATTCAAACTGTCGTCCCTCTTTCATTAGACGGGTTAACGGTTTTCCAATGTTTGCAAAGCCCAGCACAAACCGCCGGTAGTAAGTACAGAAGCCCAGGAAGCTTTGCAGTTCATGCTTATCCTTCGGGATCGGACAATCTTGCATTGTTTTCACCTTACTCGGGTCTACTGCTACTCCTTGGCGGGATACGACGTGCCCCAAATACTGTACCTCATTCTGGAAGATGTGGCACTTCTTTGGGCTTAATCGCAGGTTGACACCTCGCAGTCTACAGAACACTTCCTCCAGGTTTTTCAGATGCTCGTTGAAGGGTCTACCCACCACTATAAAGTCGTCCAAGTATATCAGGCAGGTCTGCTAAGATAGACCCTTTAGGACGGTGTCCATCAGCCTCACAAACGCGGCGAGGGCATTGCACAAACCGAGCGGCATGACGGAGAACTGCCAGAGCCCAGTTCCTATAGTAAACGCAGTATTCTCCCTGTTCGCAGGTTTCATTCCGACTTGCCAATTACAGCTCTTTAAGTCTAGCGTCGAGAACCATTGAGAACCGGAGAGCGTGTTTAGGGTATCATCGATTCGTGGCAAAGGGTAGCTGTCTTTCTTGGTCACATGATTCAGCTGCCGGTAGTCAACACAGAACCTCGTTGAACCATCCTTCTTCTTGACAAGAACCACAGGGGAGGCCCACGGGCTGCTGGACGGTTCGATGATCCCTTGGTTTTGCATATCCTGGACTATCTTTTCAGCTTCTTCCTGTTTGGCGAGGGGCAACCTTCTTGGATGTTGGCGTATCGGTTGAGCATCCCCAGTATTGATTTTATGTTTAACTACGTCGGTACGGCCGGTCTTGCTACCGGGCAATCTTCTTCCGTTCTTGTTCGCTCATGCCCTTGCAAGTAGACATCACGGTGTTAATTAATGCCTTTGGGCAGCCCTTCGCCTTGCTGCCGCTGTCACTAGTAATCATTCTGACTACGGCGGAGACCGGTGTGCACCTTCCCAGGATTGTGTTTCTCCTGACGGTTGCCGGTTCCCTGTTGACGATCATCATCCTTACTGGGACCTTAAGTCCAGTCTTTAAAAACGTCTTCCCAACCAGGATACCATGAGTGAGCTCCTTGTCATAATCGGGTCCAATCATGCGCACTACGTTGCCCCGGAGATTGCCATCCAAGTATGCATCCACGACCCTCTCGGTTCGTCCCGGTAGAGTAACATCTTCCGCCAATACCACTCGTACTGCGATCTCTTCTCTTGGGTGTAGGGAAAGCTCCCCCCCACCCACGTGCAACACGCCGCGTTCCAAGATCTAAAGTGAACCCACACTTATTCACGACTTCCATTCCCAGGATGAACTCGTCCGCAATGTCAGCAATCAGGACCCGATGCTTGAGGGTTTGATTCCCAATCTTCAATGTCAAATCCATTTCCCCATGTGTGGTCACTGCGCCTCCCGTGGCCGTGCGAAGGCGTGTCCTGGTGGGCACCAGCTGACCCTCGTTCCGTATTACGTCAGACCTGGCGATGTACTTCGTCTCTCCAGTACCCAACAGCAGAGGCCGAACTCTTCCATTTATACTTCCACCACTGAAGAGGCTATCAGGCCGGCGTTGCACGGACGACGCATGGATGGGAATCTCCGGGGCATGGCAATCACGAGTCGACCCGTATTAGTTTTCCGATGGCTCATCAGACGCTCGGGCTTCTTTCTTCGGACAGCGTGAAACAATTTTTTGGCTTCGCTTAATTGTTTCGCCATTTACCAATTTATTTCAGGCTTAACCTGTATATTTTTATTTGAATTATAAATCCTTTTGCATTTCAAATTCTTCTATTTTCCAAAGCAGCGTATTTTATACCTGGATCAAGTTCCTATCGTTTGCACGATGTCCTCTCGACCTGCGCTATCTCTTATCAGAGTGCGAGTTTCCCTTTAGAAACGAAATTTTCGTCCGAGGCACTTATTCTTCTCGCCTCAGGCGGCGCATTTCGCGCGGCCGAGGTTTGATTTTGTTCAAGTCAAATTACGTGCGCTCAACCAATTTCAATGAGCAGTGTGTTTCTAAGGGCTGATTATGATCAGGTACGATTGCGCTTTTCTGTCTTATTATCTCCATAGTAATTATATTTTCCTTAGCTCTTAATTACCAGTTTCATACACGAGTTTTTCTCGGAGGCCAAGCCCTATCGCACTTTCAACACTTGCCTGCGCTCTGCTTAGTTGCTGCCGTTCGAGGGTGCTTTTGCTGTATTCCATTATGGTAGCAGATCACGACCAACTTATTTTAAACAACAGGGTGTAGCAACCCCCAGCCGGCGTTCGCCTGTTAGCCGTTTTTGCACGTTGGTGAAGCGAGGTTAGTTTGTGCTATTCCGAGATATATCGTATCTTCAATACCTGTATTTTACATTTATACATTTTAAAACCGTAAATATTTAAAATTTAAATGCATACGTTCCGCAATTATTAACATGTAATGTAACATTCAATTTCATACATACTCTTATTTTAATATTTAAATTTTTATGCTTATATCTAATTATGCTATATTGAAAGTTGCTATTTTGATGTGTATTTCGACCCTCTGTAAAAGGTACAGTCACGTTTTTTTATTTCAATAGCCTAAACAGAAGGTATTATTAAATGATTGAGGTATGCATATTCCATGAATAATTTGAATTTAGAGTTATTAAAATAACCCAAAGGAAGTTTTTAATTTTATGCGTGTCGCAACCTTCAGTTCACGTACACAATGTTGTTATAAAATTGTTTGCATTTTAATTATTCTGATAATTTATTACTGACACTACAAGTCTTTTTTATTGCTTATTAATTAAACGTTAGTCACTTGCAGTTTATTTTCTCTTATTATTCGAAATCTTTTGATTTCTGGCGACCCAAGGCCACCGAGATTAAGCTAGCTAGGCCATTGCGGTGAGTAAAGAGTTTTTTAGAGCTGCCGTGGTGTATAAACGGTAGGGGGGTTGATCTGCAATTTTTTTACTACCATCAATTATTTTAATTAGTCAATCGCAGGTCGGCTTCTTTATTGTTTCAAGCGAGCCCTAAGATGACCCATCGCTCCGCAGCTCCAGCAGCAGGGTCCCTTCTCCCTTGTCTCCTGCTTTATGAGTCGTCGCACCATGTCCTCGATGGATTCAGGCGCTATTTGTGTCGTGGCGACACCGCGGATACGACCATGTCCTCTGGAGGCACTCCTTGCCGCTTCAACTTCCAACGCATGGGCTAAGGCCTCTCTCAGTGTCCTATGGGGCCCCAGACGTACCGCTTGCTGAGTAGCGCGTGTTTCATTCCATCTATGAATGTTTGGACCGCTAGCTGCGCCAGGAAGTCCTCCGGCGCCGATGGGTATTCGAGCCGAACCAATCGAGCAACGTCGGTCTCAAGTTCTTGCAGAGTCTCTCCCGACTTCTGAATTCGGTTCTTCAACTGGGCACAATGCACATGCTGAAGATGACCATTGCCATAACGTCGTTCCAGACGATTCACCAATTGCTGGAAGTTCCTCTGCTGATTTTCTGGAACCATTTGCAGAACATTCAGGGCATCCCTTCGCAATGTCAGAATCAATGCGGTCGTCTTGTCTGTCATTCCCCAACCATTAGCGACGGCTGCGGCTTCAAATTGCTTCAGGTATGTTGACCATGGCGTTTTCCTATCGTAAGAGGGCAGTTTCATATACAAGCCGGATGTTGCGGGCCTGACTGGGACAGTATATTGGGCAGGAGCAACCTGAGGAGTAGCAACTCGCCACAAGGTAGACTGATTTACTGCAAGAGGAAGAGAGAAGCCAGCAGACTCAGAGAGAGTTGGTTGACTTTGGCCACTTAGTAACTTGGTAACTTGTTCCTGCAGTTCCAGTACGTCACCTTGAAATCTGGCTACCTTTCTCTCCATTTCCTCCTGAATATCTCTGATCTCCTCTGCCAACTCGTCACGGCTCGCTTTCAGTTCTTCCTCAAGTTTTTGGACTACTGTTTCTTGCGCGGCTTGCAGCTCTTCCTTAAGTTCTTCTTTAAGATCCCCTTGCGCGGCTTTCAGCTCTTCCTTAAGTACCTCCGGCCCAGCTTTTAGCTCTTCCTTAAGATCCTCTTGTGCTTTTTCTGCCCGCTTTTGGCCGGCTTTCAATGATTCCTTAATATCCTCTTGTACCTTTTCTGCCTTCTCTTGCGCCTTTTCTGCCTTATCCTGGTCAACTTGCATCAGCTGGAAAAGTTGGCTTAATTGGGCCTCCATCTTGCTGCTTTGGGATCTTGTCACAGGCATCCACAACACACACTTAAATTTATTATCTGACTGTCGTTTATCGGTACTTGTTAGTTAATTAGTTTATTTAATGTGTGTCCAATAATTTTTTTTATAGCCCCTGGTACAACCCGACACCTGACGCCACTGTTACGTTTTACGTTCTGGGCTATTAAAGATTATACGCCGCTTCTTGTTTTAAGCATTTATTTACAGCAATTTATTGTGGTATATGTAGGAGTGCGGGAGTGTTATAGCTGATACGGCGACCCAAGGCAGGACGAGGGTATTGGAAACACGGGGAATTATAATGTAACTGGATTGAAGAGCGCACAAATATAATTATGTTGTGGTAAACTGTGTAGTTTCTTTTAAAATATTACAGTGGCGACGAAGATAAAACCTTTAATAAAACATAAAAACCGATATTTTACAACTACGCGAAATTCCTCAAAATGGCTTCCGCAGTTGCAGTTATCGACATATGGCGGAATTCAATCCTCAGTGGGGAAAATGGACTACCTTTGAAGGTAAATTACAGCAGTATTTTATCGCGAACATTATTAAAACCGAGTGTAAAAAAGCCGTATTGTTAACGTTGCTACATGATAGCGTTTACGAACTTTTAACAGACTTGTGTGTACCAGATGCGCCAGAATCGAAAACATTCGAACAATTAGTAGACATTCTGAAAAAGTATTATGCGCCGTTTCGTGCATTGTTCAAAGAACGATACGAATTTTATACGGCCGTAAAAGATGCAGAAGAAAGTGTTGTAGAATGGGCGGCACGCGTTCGTCATTTAGCGACTAATTGTGAGTTTCGAGGCGAAGTGTTAACGGTTGCCCTAAGGGACAGGTTTATTGTCGGTATCGGACCGGGCAAAATTCGGGACACCCTGTTTTCAGAAGATGATAAGCTAACTTTCGAAAAAGCTGTCAAGACTGCACAATCGTTTGAGTTTACCAGAAGCAGTGGAACGAGGTTGGAGGTTGCGGTCTCTGGTGCATCTAGCCAAGTCAAAGTGGAGCCGGCTGGCTGTGGTGACGAGCTGTTTTATGTCGACCGGGGGAGAAACAGAGGCGCAGGCATCAACAGTGGTTTAGCCGCAGGAAGCAGCTCAGGCGGGAGCGGATCAGCAGCTCGTAGTCACAGGGCAGGCAGCAGTCATCATTTCACGCAGCGGAAGCCCTGTTCAGCGTGTGGCCTGGACAACCACGAGGCTCGAAGTTGTAGATATAAGGATTTTATTTGTAATTTTTGTAATTTAAAAGGTCATTTAACAAGGGTATGTCAGAAAAATAATGCGGTACGATATTTAGAGACGAATTCTGATATTAATAATACCTGTTTAGCATTGTTTAATTTAAAGTTAAGTAATGACCAACCGATTTATTTGAGTATACTTGTAGATGATGAGCAGGTGGATATGGAAGTGAATACGGGAGCTGCGGTTTCGGCCATGTCAGAAAACCATTGGCGTGAGCATTACTCAGGGTATCCATTATCCGGAGCAGATCGTGTTTTGGTAGGATATTCTGGTGAAAATATGCATCCACTAGGTGTCCTCAATTTAAAAATCAGGTAACAAGATACGCAGGAAAATGTACATTTTATGTTATTAAAAACGGAGGATCACCACTGTTAGGTAGGATTTTTTTTCGATTATTTGGGTTACAAATTCATAACATAAATGAAGGTCAAAACAATGTTAGCCAAATACTTAAGAAATATGGGCAAGTTTTTTCAGATGGGCTAGGATTGTATAAATTCTAAATGTTTACACTAAATTATGATAAAGATGCTGCCCCAAAATTGTGTCAACCGAGACCTCTCCCACATGCTTTACGTGGAAAAGTGGAAAGGGAGTTAGATAATTTACAAAATCAGGGAATAATTGAACCCTTTACTTTCAGTAAGTTTCCCAGCCCTATTGTACCGGTTTAAAAAAAGATGGGTCAATCCGAATATGCGGGGATTATAAAACCACAGTTAATCCAATTTTGAACATTGATAGCTATCCCTTGCCCAGAATTGAAGATCTTTTTGGTAAACTGCAGGGAGGGAAGCGTTTTTCAAAAATTGATTTATCAAACGCTTATAATCAGTTAGCTCTAGACTAAAAATCGTAAATGTTAACGACTATTTCTACCCACAAGGGGTTATTTATGTATAAACAGCTCCCATTTGGTATTGCTAGTATACCTAGTATTTTTCAAAATTTTATGGATCAATGAATGTCGGGATTAAACAACGTTGTTTGTTTTATGGACGGCATTTTGTTTAAAGGTAAAAATGATCGCGAGCATATTCGGAGTATTGAAGCAGTTCTAAAACGGTTGCTCGAAAGCGGCTTAAAAATCAAGAAAGAAAAGTGTGTTTTTTTCCAAGAATCCTTTACATATTTAGGCCATATCATTAGTAAAGAAGGGTTACATAAATCACCAGATAAAGTAAAAGCTATAAAAGAAGCCCCTCGGCCAACAAATTTGGGTCAATTGTAATCATTTTCAGGTCTAGTAAATTATTATAGGAAATATGTAAAAAAATTTGCAGAAAGAATGCAACCCTTATACAGACTGTTACAAAAAAATAAAGAGTTTGTGTGGGATGAGAAATGTGAGCATTCATTTGAAAATATAAAAAGTGAAATGGTGTCTTCAAAAGTGTTGGCGCATTTCAATCCAAATTTAAAAATAAATTTAACCGTAGATGCATCCCCATACGGTATTGGAGCAATTTTAAGTCGTGTTTTTAAAGATGGGTCTGAAAAACCAATTGCTTATGCATCACGAACGTTAACCGTCACAGAGAAAAAATATGCTCAGATAGACAAGGAGGCATTAGCCATTATTTATGGGGTAAAACAATTCAATCAGTACTTATGTTGGGGAGCCTCCCAGTTTTCCGTTATGTTTGGAAAATTCCTGGTTGCGAGCTCGAATTGAACTGTAGTGGACTGTATGGATTTATTCTTCACTAAATTATACACTCGTTGAAAGCAAAGTAGGTAATTTATTAGCAATAAATTAACACACAAACATTTGAACATTTAAACAAAGAATTAGCGTTTCTCGGAGTGGACCGGTTCGCGTGCTGTCTCGCTGACAGACGGAACGTAAGTGGTGAGGGCAGTCGCGCTCCAAGAAGTCCTGAAATGCGCATAGTACAACGCACAACTACAAGCGAAGCGGCAAAATTTATGAAACACTTAACATACCGCCCGCCTTGGAAAGGGTAACCTTTCAAATAACAACAGTACAAATTTGACATGTAACTGCTAGAGTAAGACATGTAACCAAAATCGACATATACAAAGCATAATAATACATAGATCTTAAGGTAATACAAGAAAACCCGAACAATGGAAAGCCAAAGGGCTTTACGAAACACTGCGCAAAACGCTAACGTGCTAGTTTACAACACTAGGTAGCGGGCACAGCTTGGCGAAGGATCGCTTTACGATTCCTGACACAGTTTTCACTGACGCAACACGCGTAACGCCGTCAAGGCCCGGGTGCAGCTCGGTGACCCGGCCTAACCTCCACTTCAGAGGGGGAAGGTTGTCATCCTTGATGAGGACCATGGAACCCGGCTGGAAGTCCGAAGAGTGTGTGCGCCATTTGGTGCGCTGTTGGAGTTCTGAGATGTACTCTTTACTCTATCTTTTCCACACATTTTGGTGGAGCTGTTGTATCCTTTGGAATCTAGACAGCCGAGACTCGGCTATCTCAGTGACGTTGGGATCAGGCAGTGACACCAAAGGACGACCGATCAGAAAATGAGCAGGAGTCAAAGGCTGAAGGTCGTTTGGATCAGCGGACAAAGGAGACAGGGGTCGGGAGTTTAAGGTCGCTTCCACCTGTGCTAGCAAAGTGCAAAATTCATCGTAATTTAGACTAGCGTTACTTATAACGCGCCGTATGTGATGTTTGGAGGACTTAATTCCGGCCTCCCACAATCCGCCAAAGTGGAGACTGTGCGCGGGTATAAAATGCCAAGCTACTCCGTCGTTCGCGACTGATTCGGAAATAGAAAGGCTTTGTTCCGCAAGAAAATTGCCTAGTTCGATTAATTCGGAATTAGCGCCGACAAAGTTAGTGCCATTGTCTGAATAGACATGGAGCGGTTTGCCTCGACGAGCTACAAACCGGCGAAAAGCCATTAAGAAGGTTTTAGTAGAAAGGTCAGCGACCAATTCAAGGTGCACTGCCTTTGTGACAAAACAAACGAATAGACAAAGGTAGGACTTCACTAGTTTAGAACTACGTCCTTTGCGATCCTTTATCATGAACGGTCTACCATAATCGATACCAGTCGTATGAAATGGGGGCGATGATTGAATACGAGAGGCTGGCAGATCTCCCATTATGGGTTCGGTTAACTTAGGAGAAAATCTAAAACACAGCAAGCATTGATGAACCACTTGCTTGACTATATTTCTGCCAGAGGTAATCCAATATCGTTCTCTGAGATTAGCTAACAGCATTTGAGGTCCGGCATGGAGAAGCCGAAGGTGCTCATGTGAGACTAGGAGTTTGGCGAATGGATGTTTGCCAGAAATCACTAGAGGAAACTTCTTGTCAAAAGGTAATTGAGAGTTGTGGAGCCTACCACCAACTCTTAGCAGTCCCTTGGAATCCAGAAAGGGATTCAAGGATATCAAAGCAGAAGATTGTTTCACAGGCTTGTTCTGTGACAACAGCTTAAATTCGTCAGGAAATGACTCGCGTTGTGAAAAACTTGCAAGCCTTACAAGGGATGCTTGCAGTTCATCTGTAGAAAGGGGCCCAGAAAGGCGATCAGGTTTGGGGGTCCGCGCATTGTTATAAAAACGAAAGCAATAAGCTGTAACTCGTTGTAATCGAGCCAAACTTCAATACTGATTGAACGGAAATGGTTCAACAGAGGTTACAGAAAAACTCTGAGCTTCTTTTTTGAATTCTGGAAGACCAGCAAGAACATGTTTGGAAGTAGGCCAAGATGCCTCACCTTCGCTTAGCCAGGTGGGACCATGCCACCAAATGCTTAATTCTTTTAAGACTAAAGGAGGGATTCTCCTAGTGAGAAGATCAGCAGGATTCGAAGCGGTAGGAACATGCCTCGACGTGGCATCAGAAGTGAGTTGCTGAACATCTGCAACTCTGTTGCACACAAAAGTTTTAAGAAGATTCGGACTGGTTTTCAACCATCCTAGCACTATTGTGGAATCTGTCCACAAACCAATTCTAGATATGAGAAAATCAAGTGCCTTTATGACTTGCACGGAAAGTTTACTTAGAAGAACAGCTCCGCAGAGCTCGAGCTTTGGAATTGTCAAGGGCTTTAAAGGGGCTACCTTGGCCTTGGAACAGAGAAGGTGAACTTGTACTTCCCCTTCCTGATTCTTGGAACGTAGGTATATCGACGAACCGTAACCATTGTTGGAGGCCTCGCAGAAACCATGGAGTTCTATCTCAACCACGCGCCGACAGAGGACGTGACGAGGAATTGCTAAATCATTGAGCATGAGAAGATCACGCCGATATGTAAACCATTTTTCTTGTATGGCGTTGGAAACGGGTTCATCCCAATTCAACTTTTCCATCCAAAGTTGTTGCAAAAGAACCTTGGCACCCATGGTGCATGGACTTAGCAGACCCAGCGGGTCAAATATCTGCGATATTTCAGACAAGATGCTACGCTTGGTAGCCTTACTACTTGTAGAATTTGAAATATTGAACATCAGATGATCGCTTTTGAAGGACCAAATCAAACCAAGGGTGCTTGTGTGCTCATGTGCACTGAAATCAAGAACACCCGGATGCAAATCGGAATCTGGGATTCCATCGAGAACTTCTGGAGAATTAGAAATCCACTTTCTAAGTTTGAAGCACCCTGTATCAAGAATCTGATTCAAATTTGAACAGAGAGTACGCGCTTTCTCAGGAGTGTCGGCACCTGTCAGAAGGTCGTCCACGTAGAAGTCCTCCTTTATCACTCGAGAGACTTCGGGATTTGAAGCTGCACATTCGATGCCCAATTGGGTCAAACATCGAATGGCAAGAAAAGACGCTGAAGCGGTGCCATACGTAACTGTATTCAGATCGTATGACCGCAGAGGCTCAGTTGGAGATGATCGCCACAGGATTCTCTGAAGGGGCCTATGGTTAGGATTCACCAGAACCTGACGATACATCTTCTCGATGTCGGCTGATATAGCGAACAAATGCTTGCGAAAGCGAACAAGAATGGAAAATAAGTCTTGTTGCATGGTTGGGCTAACCATCTGAATACTGTTCAGAGATTGCCCTGAAGTGGTTGCTTGGGAACCATTGAATACAACTCGGAGTTTAGTTGTCAGGCTTTCCTCTTTTAAGACTCCGTGGTGGGGTAGATAATAGGATATCTCGTTTGAATTAGGGTTTGAAACGGACATATGACCTAATTCAGAATATTTATTCATGAAATTCGAATAGCGATTGGACAAGTCAGGGTTCGCTTGTAACCGCTTCTCTAATGATAAGAATCTTTTCTGAGCGATTTGCAATGAATCACCCAATACCTCTACAGGTTCCTTGAGAGGGATAGAGACAACGAATCGACCATTCGCTTCTCGTTGCGTATTTTGCACGAAATGTGCCTCACAGGCGTTCTCTTCATTTGTGCGGACCTTTTCCTCTGGGTAATGTTCGAGTTGCCAAAACCTAGCAATGGGGTCAGAAGCATCCTCGATCGTGCTAAGATTGCAATGTACAGGGTACGCAGAAGGGGGGCCTGTGGGGCCAGAAACAATCCAGCCAAAGCGAGTTTTTTGGAGGATGGGAAGATTTGGGCCTAGACCAATTTGTCCAATACAAAGGAGCTGCCAGAAAATGGGCGAACCAATCAGAATGTCGATGGTGCCCGGTTGGTCGTAGGACAGATCTGATAACTTGATGTTATCAGGAACCTTGAAACTGTTTCGCTGGACACGAAAACTTGGGGTTGTACCTGTAATCTCATCGAGAACAAGACAGGATAGACCAATACTGTACGAGGTGTGAGGGGCTTGCAGCTTGATATCACACCTAGCTCTGATTTGAGAAGTAGCTTTACTTAAGCCAGAAACAGTAACGTTGACTTCGCGAATTGGAAGCTTCAACCTTTTACACAAATCTGAACGTATGAAGTTCGATTGGGAACCGGAATCTAGCAGGATTCGCACAACATGAGGCGTACCATCATCAGCGATGAGTTTAGCGGTAGCCGTAGGTAAGAGTACCTGCAAAGCATTCGAACAGAATGCCGAAATCGATTGATTTAGTTCAACAGGGGTTTCTGCTGACACCGCAGATCCTGGTTGATTAGAAGAAGCATTTTGAGATTTGTCCTCATGAAGAAGGGTGTTGTGCCTTGATTTGCACTTTCTACACGTATATTTGGAGCTACAGCGGCTCGAAAGGTGACCCTGAGTTAGGCAATTAAAGCATACACGGAGCTCTTTTGCCTTTGAATTTCTGTCAAGAGAAGACAGCTTGACAAACTTATCGCATTTGTACAAGGGATGAGATCCTTTACAAAGTGGACACGAAGGGGTACCTGACACAAATGATTTCGAATGTACCTTGGAAGACTTTTCGGGAACAAGCTTAATATTTTTTACTTCCAGAGTTTCTAGAAGATTTGCTGTATTTTGTAGAAATTCCTTGAACTCGTCAAGATTAGGCAGGTTAGAACTTGACCGGTTTCTAAGGACCTCCCATTCACGGAATGTAGTGGGGTCCAGTTTTTTAGAAACGACATAAATGATAACAACATCAAGAAGCTCGCTTTCGGTAGCTAATGATTTGATTGCTGTAAAATTTAGTTGCAGATTCCTTACTGCACGATTCAAGGTCGAAAATAGCATTGAGGTGGTTATGAATCAGAATTTTTGGATCATTGTAACGATTACACAATGCATCCCAAGCTAGAGTATAGGCGCTTTCCTTTCATCCATGGGAGCAGCTCGGAGCGGCTCCAAACTCTCGCGCACTCGTTCCTTTCACAAGGGCGTTTAACCTCGGAGTCGCTCTGGGCTTATTTCCCCTTTCCTCTCAAGGACCAGCTCGTTGGTCGGGGCGCGAAGCCACAGCCAGCCAGCATGGCATACTTTTAATTTTTAAAAGGCGCGAAGGCGAAATCATTTGAGGTTAGGTGCAACTTCTCCCTGGTTTTATGTGCTGTGCTAAATTTTTGAAGAAAAAATGTCATCATTGAAATAAAGCCTCATCTTTGCGCATGAACAGAACTTTTAGCTATAGGAATGTTAATTTTTTTGTAATTGTTAGGATTTTGAATTTGTTAAATTTTATTATTTATTATTATTATTATTATTATTATTATATAACTAAGTTATTAATTAAACATTTTATTAAACGCTTACCATTCCTACATCTAAATTTGTTTCATTTTCTAAAGCAGTTGCTATTAGGAAAACAAAGACTGATAGAAGAAGACAATTCACTTGTGATATTCTAGTAAAATAGTGGGTGCATAGATTTAATTTTTCAGTATACTATAAGTTCTTAAAGTGTTGGAATATTTTTGGTTATAACAAAAAATGAAAATGAATTTCAGCGAGTTTTTGTTACTGTTCAGCACCAAACAAAAATGTCTCAAAATAACGTTTTAAGGTTATGTGACTGTTTAAAACTTTTGGCGCGCGCTAGATGTGCGCTATACCGCTAAATCGGGTTCCATTCACCAGCAGCACCGAGCGACTCGGGCTTCTAGCCGTCGGGGTTTGATGCACGCGAAAGGAAAGCAGCTTATAATTACTCGCAGTAAACTTTAAACTTTTTATAATTTGGCTTGCATTACCCTGTAAACTAGCCTTTAAGTAATGCAGTTTTTGAATATTAGTTAGCGTTTGATTCTCATGAATTAAACTAATAAAAATCTCACGAAATTCCAACCACTCTGACATGTTTCCTGAGTATTTAGGAATGGAGATGGTAGGAAGGCGTACAGCTCGAGTATTGCAATGCGAGCTGCAGCTTGAATGCGCTGATCTCACGCTACCTTTAGGAGATCCAGAACGATCTGGTGCTACATCAGACTGTTTGTTGTATTCATTAATCAAATATTTAGCTTGTGAGATTGCAAAATAATAAGAGTCTTCAAATTCTACTTGATGCTGCATTTCAGGTTCTGCATCCTTACTGTTTTCTAAAATTTGTTCATGAACCGCATAATATTCTGATAACAAGGTGGCTGTATCATTCAATCTTTCTTGCAATTGAATAATCTGAGCGCTAGATAAGAATTGATCTTCATCGTGAATTGTTTGCAAAGATTGCACGTAATTTGCGAAACGCGTAACCTTGCCTTTGATAGAGCCACGTGCTCTTACAAGCAAATCCATAATTGTTGAAATTAAAACAGTTTAACAGATAGAACCAACTTTCGTACGCCCCTGGCACCGAATTTTGTTTACAACGCAAGACAGCGCTGCCACGACGCGAAATTAACTTGGCGCTACGACGCAAAGAACGGCACTGGTACAACGCGAGATTAACTTGTGAATAATTCGACTGCAATATGAAACATGCAGGGGATATTGTACTCGCGAACAAACGAAACAACTTGGCATTTTACGCAATTAAAATGTTTATATGACTCATAAACCATTTGTTTACGCAATAATACGCAGCTGAAATTATGCACATACAGACACAGATGATAGAAAACCAAATTCATGCATAGGAATCGCAAAAATAGGAAATTAGGCTTACATTGATATTGGTGTATGTGCCGCCTTGCCGCCTTTCTCGTTGCTGTGGTTTGACCTGCCGTCGCGCCGGCTGCTGAAATAACACCTGCACGAACTTGGCGCGGAACTCGGCGTTTGGCTTTCTCGCTCCCACGTTGATAGCACCGTATGCTGTCTTAATTCCTCTCGTTAGGGACGAATGTACGATTGAAACTTGCCTTGTACTTGCCTTGCTGGCGAATTTGGGCTGCTTTTCCGGGCCGATGGACCATGCGGCTCGAAGGAACAATGTTGGGGAGCCTCCCAGTTTTCCGTTATGTTTGGAAACTTCCTGGTTGCGAGCTCGAATTGAACTGTAGTGGACTGTATAGATTTATTCTTCACTAAATTATACACTTGTTGAAAGCAAAGTAGGTAATTTATTAGCAATAAATTAACACACAAACATTTGAACATTTAAACAAAGAATTAGCGTTTCTTGGAGTGGACCGGTTCGCGTGCTGTCTCGCTGACAGACGGAACTTAAGTGGTGAGGGCAGTCGTTCTCCAAGAAGTCCTGAAATGCGCATAGTACAACGCACAACTACAAGCGAAGCGGCAAAATTTATGAAACACTTAACAACTTATATGGAAAAAAAATACTTTACGCACGGATAACAAACCTTTGATAGCAATTTTTGGTCCACAAAAAGGGATTCCAACGTTAGCGGTTTTACGATTGCAAAGATATGCTTTGATCTTATCAGGATAGTATTATGATATAGAATATCTAAAATCGAGTCAAAACACATCGGACTGCTTATCACGTTTGCCAGTTTTAGAACAAGACGATATAGAAAATTTTCAGCATTCTTATTTATATCATATAATAAACGGAAAACTATCGCTAAATTATGTAACACTCTTGAAGGAAACTAAAAAAGATGAGATGTTATCAGAAGTAATTAAATACGTAATCAATGGGTAGCCAGGGAAAGCTAAGCAAACTTATCAAAATTACTGGTTAGTAAGAGCAGAGCTAAATGTTGAAACGGGTGTTTTAATGCGGGGTCACCGAGTAGTAATTTCAGCAGTTATGCGGAATTTAATTTTATCAGAGTTACACAAATCGCATATGGGAATGGTTAAAATTAAGACGGGGGCACGCTCCTACGTCTGGTGGCCAAATATTGATAAAGATATAGAAACAACTGTGAAATCTTGTGAAACTTGCTGTAAATTTCTGGATTCCCCAAATAAAACAGAATTAAGGCCATGGGACTGGCCAACACACCCTATGGAGAGGGTGCATGTGGATCTGTTTGGTCCCATTTATAATAGTTATTATTTAGTTTTTGTGGATGCATATAGCAAGTGGCCAGAAGTTTTACCAGTAAAATCAATTACGACAAAAAATATGATCATTGCCGTTAGTGCAATTTTTTCACATTTTGGATTACCAAATACTTTAGTCTCGGGTAATGGTACTCAATTTGTTTCAGCTGAATTTGAAAATTTCTTAAAAAGGAATGGCATTGTACATAAACTAAGCCCTCCATACCACCCTGCGACAAATGGCGCAGCTGAAAATATAGTAAAAACCTTCAAAAAATATTTGCTCAAAATTGAGTCAGAAACAAATTCAGAAACTGTTAATTTAAAATTATTAAAAATGTTATTTGACTATAGGAACACAAAACACATCACAACAGGAAAAACTCCTGCTAGACTATTTTTAAACAGAAAATTTGAAATGTAGTTTAGATCTACTAAAGACCAACTTTCAAGCTAACAATTATTGTTAAACGGCTATCGACCAGGTTCCAAACAATGTAATTTTAGCACAAAATCAGTAAAGAAAGTATTACGCGGGTAAAAAAATATTGCATTTGAAAAGAGAAGCAGTTCTAGCAAGAACAAAGTGAGTTGGGTTCCAGCTATTATAAGTAAAGTACTGGGCCCCAGTACTTATCTTGTAAATGTGGGGCAAATTTGGAAGCGTCATACTAATCAAATATTGAAAGGTAATAATACACTAGTTAAGGCGGAGGAGAAAGGAGAAAAAAATATTCATCTACAACAATTAGTACAATTAAAAGAAACGTGGAACGTCAAACAGTTCAAGGAAATGGACTAGAAGACGATAATTTCCTCGAAACGGCAAGGCTACGGGAATTATTCTCTTCTCCTCCCTCTTCTGCTCGACCCTTTCGTACAACTCGTGGCAAACCGCCTGACCGATATGTACCCTGATTGTAAATGCTTTAAAATAGCTATATTATATTATTATTATTAATTAATTATAATTTTATGTTCTAAGTGGTGGGGGAAGAGTGTGGTATATGTGATAGGAGTGCGCGAGTGTTATAGCTGATACGGCGACCCAAGGCAGGACAAGGGTATTGGAAACACGGGGAATTATAATGTAACTGGATTGAAGAGCGCACAAATATAATTATGTTGTGGTAAACTGTGTAGTTTCTTTTAAAATATGACATGTTTTTATTATTACTATTTACAAAACACAAGACTATTAACGCGGAACCCAAATTAGTTTAAACAAACAGGAACTATTTCTAACAACAATACACTTTATTTATTTACACACGACTTAACATAAATGATTTATATTGTTAGATTTATTTACACACACGCGTTATTTATATGGCAGCTTCCGCATACTTCATAGCTGAATTCGGGACTGTCTTGTTATTTCCTTTGCGCGTATTTATGTCTGTCGAGATACCCTCGGCAAATGCATGACGCATCGAGTGCATTAACCCCGAGTTCGTTCTGGAAGGCTGACTCACGCGTCGCACAGGACGCGGCTTCAAGGTCGTTACAATATTGTACCGGGTAACCATAAATATCTGATATCACATTACCTTTGGAATCAACACCGCTTTATTAAAGTGATGAATTCAACTAAACTAAATGTCATTAATGTCATCACAACTAAAATTCCTATCTGTCAAAAATTATTACAGATTTCAATAAGTAATGGAGTTAGACCAGGAGATTTTTATAAACGAGTCGTAGGCTAAACTGCAGAATCCGGGGCACATTCCCCTCTTCTTATTGCATTTTATTACATTACATAGGTACCAATACTTATTGTAATTGAAATATAATACTAACCCAACATTTATAAGTAGGTACCTAATTCTATGACTACCGGGATCTTAGATATTTATGGCCACTCGGTATATCTACAATTGTTTTAAGCACCCTATTATTCGTTAGATTGTGTATGTCTGTAACGTGTTTCTTCATATGTTGGTATCATAACAATTTAGTCTAGCCATTCTCATTTCTTGTATCTTGAACAGGGAAAATAAAGCTTTTGTACAATAGTCTCTTTCACTGGGTATTTTATATAAGACTCGATGGTCTAGCGGTAAAGGCACTATCGGCTGCGGATGAAGAGAGAGACCTACGTTCGAATTCTAGTCGAATCATAATTTAGACATAAGGTATCTTATGCTGGAGCGCTCTTGCTTCATGCCTATTTTTTTTAAATGTGTTACTCTTCCACGATCTGTTCTCAGCAGCACTATTTTAATCTTTGTGTTGTCTCGAATCTGACGTTGATCTTCAACTTGCCCTTAAAATTTGAGTGGTGGGGAAGAAAATTACCTTGATCTTGAAGTCCGAGTGTTAGGTAAATGACCTTGAGTTTGGACTTACCTTCTCCTCTATAAGTGGAGGGGGAGGTCTTAAAACCCGCAAACGCACTCTACTTGTACTGTACGCGTCCGACGGAAGGACAGACGCTGCGCTTTCCTATATATGAAATCAAAACATTCGCGAAAAATGACGGCCGCGGAAGCACATACCAAACATGGGCATGCCGCATATCAAAAGATGCCTAAGTTAACAGCGAGCAAGGTACAAACGTTTGTCCGAGCCGGGTCTGACACTCACTTCTCCGTGCGGACAAGAGGTTAGATTATAGGATGACGTAAGCAGTCTACACCAACCCATCTTTAATTATTTTTTTTCGGCGCTACGTTAGTCGCCCCGCACACCAATTTATAAGGGGTTTGCTTTGTTCTTCCTTTTCAGGTTACAGGCTTTGTTCGATTGCCTGTTTGGGCTTTTGCTCCCCACTACCCCAAACCGGCCAGCCCTCCCAAAGCTCACCAGGGACGCCTTTCCCGGACGCCCGACCTTGCCTCCGCCCCGAGCGTTGCGGCAAACCCGCCGGCTGCACCCAAGGACAGTGCTCGCCCGCGGATCCCCGCCCCCAGCGACGGAAGCCCCCGCCGCCCCCAACTCTAGGAGTAGGAATTACAGCTTCACCTCGAGCCCCTTGAGCTCAGCGAGCTCGACCGGCTGTGGAACGCCGTCCTTCGGAGCGCGGCGGCCCCATCCCTTGAGCACTCCAGGAGTTAGAGCTGCCACCACTCCGCCCCCCAGGGATCGAACCTCGGTCCGCCGCCAGGGACCCCAGGCTGCACGCTCTACTGCGCCAGCGCCCCGAGCGCCCGTTTCATTCCCGGCAGTCGCCGCGGCCAACGCCACCGCTCTGAACGACGCCATCGCTCCGAGAAGCACTCCAGCCCCGATCGGCACCGCCGCCCAGCGTCGCGCCGTCTACTGTCGCGCCGCCAGCCCAGGAGGTACTCTCCCCTACCCACGCAGCGCCACCCGAATTCTGCCCGGGTAGAGTACCGTGGCCCATTCGACCTCCGGAAATCGTGACGCTCCCCCGCTCCCCGCGAGTGAATAAAGGAGCAGGTGTTAGTTCTTAAGAATTGTACAAATGCCTTTAGCCATTAGAACTCCAGCCTCATGTACGTTATCCCCTTGGGAATTGTAGTAAAATAATCACCCAGGCTTACGTTGTGTGTTTCTTTTTTGTTTCTTCTTCATTTTTCGTCTCAGCTGAGCCACCTTTACCGACAGAGCTAGCAGGAAGATGGCGCTAAACCGCCATTATGTAACTTAAGACGAGGCGTATTACAGTACTCAATTGAAAGGCGACTTTGCCAAACGCATTTATTAACAAATTTATAAAAAACAAATAAGAAACTAAGAACATTTTCGTTTGACAAAATTAATATTAATGGTACAGTTTTTATTTCCACTAATTTGGATTGAAGGAATTTACTCACAATCACGTATGGATCGAGTATTAGTATCAAATACTCGAGCCTTTATACTCATATCACTTTTGGAGTTAAATTTGAGGTTTGAATTGCTTTCAGCAATTCCCTTAAAGCAGGTGGTCCTAGAAAGCCTTGTCGACCTCTTCCTCTACGAGGTCCACTATTACCAACAGGCCCAATAGCTCCCATAGGATATGAAAGCTCTTGCATTTCTTTTTCACCAAATTGGCCTTGTTTGCCTTTAGTACCATTTAAACCAGGACCTGGTAAACGTAGAATACCAGGCAAACCTCTTGGACCAGATGGGCCCGTGCGGGGATACCTGTTACCCCCATCGGGGGCGTCCCCAGGTGGCGGATAGTAGGGGCCCAAACCGGCTTGACCGAAGGGTTGGAGGACTTAAAACCTCCCGCGGACCAACAGGATTGCACAGAGAAGGACAACCTCGTTAAAAAGTTACTCAGGGAAGCTCACACTGTGGGTATGGAGGATGCGGCTCCACGAGGCACCCCTGCAGCAGTGGACATCTGCCGCTTGTCCAGCGTGTTTTAAGGCAATATCTTTGCGTTTTAAATAGAAAGGCTCCCCAGTCACCGAGTGTGGTCTAAGGTGACTGGTTTCCAGACCGTCCGGCTGTGACCTGAAGCCTGTGGGAGGGAAGGGTGCACCACGAACCAGAACTTTGAAGCGTGTCCGTTACTTCCTCGGGGGGGGGCGGAATGGTACATCCTGGCCAGACCGAAGCTTGGGTCTTGGCGCGCGAATGCCTCCTGACACGAACACAGGTCGAAGTATGAACAGTCGGCTTCGCACCAGCGCCGCCCCTGCTACGGAGTATTGAGATACGGCCAGGGGGTTCTGCACGAACGTGCGAGTCATTTATTAATTACAACCTAAGGCTATATAGTAAATCTTATCGAAAGGGGAAAATTCAAATCGTCTCCATATTAGAATTTCGCCATTAGTTCGGAAGGAAATAGCGAAGACAACGCCACGAGCGTTCCAGAAGATAGGGATGCAGATATAAGTAAAAGAGCATTCAAATCGATCCTGCAACCATCAAAGAGGTTGAGCAGCATATTGACAGCAAAGCATGTAGAGAAACGCTAGATATAAGAGCGAAACTGAGGCAGGCAATGAGCCAAATTCAAGATGGCGCAATCGAAATATTTGAGGCTGCAAACAAATGGGAAGCCGGGAAAATCATCCAAGACAAAGTGCTTGAAAAAGTGGAAAAGATGGCAGAGGACGCCAAAAAAAAAGCAGCAGCCGACAGCTACCTACGTGAACATAGCGAGTAGAATAAATGCACCGGGAATTCCGAAAAGCAAACCCAAGAAAATTACAAAAATAGTAGGGGAATAGTAATTGAGTCGCCCGACGACGACAGTATTAGCAAAGTGCTGCTAAGCAAAACTATACAAGACGCTGGATTCAAGGCGACAAAACAAGAAAAATTCAATCCACGAAGACATCACAGAGGCAATATAAAACAGAATACAAGCGAATACAAATTCCGTAAGAGAGGTAAAAGCACGATGCATTGGGTCATAGAGCTGACGCCCAAAGTAAGAAATATCCTGACAAAGAATGAAAAAGTATACATAGACACTTAAAGGCTTAACGTAAAAGACTATATAAACGTCAAGCGCTGCTATAAATGCCACACACTTGGACATCTGTCCAAAGAATGTACGGAGGAAGAGGAAACCTGTGGAATGTGCGCAGGTAACCACGAACCAAACAAGTGCAAACTAACATAAAACGACAGCTTTAAGTGCATAAACTGCACAAGAGCAAAATTAGAGAGAGCAGAATGCAAGCTATGTCCACAATACAAAAGGCGCCTGACAACTCTAATAAGACACACAAACTATGAATAATGCCAGAAACGTGAAGATAAACGTAGGGCAAATAAACCTGCAAAACTGTAGAGCTGCAACTCTAGAGATTAATAAGATTGTTCTAAAGCACGGATTAGATGTAATCTTAGTGCAAGAACCATATAAGTACAAGATAAAATGGTAGAACAAATACACACCACATTCCAGGACTATACAAACTAAAGAGCATACACAAACAGACAAATGAGAGATTCTATGTGGCAATAATAATAATATGCAATCCAGACTTGGACATACTCAAAAATGAAATCCGCACAGACAAACACGTAGCCACTGCCACCATCTCAACCAGAAACAGGAAATACAGAATAGTGAGCATCTACTGTCCCCCAAGCCAGGAATTGGAAGAACACTTTAACAAGCTGGAAGAAGCGACCAGAACAGCAGAGCTGCTGATAATAGGAGGATTCCCTCCCTCAACGCCAAAGATCCACTATGGCACGCTAACGGGTTAGATGACAGAGGCGAGGAAGTAATCGATTTTGCAAATGCAAACAACCTGCACGTAATAAACGAGCCAAACCAACCATACACCTTCCATACAATAAATGCGAAAAGTAACATCGACATAACGCTAACAAATACCGCAACTCTAAACAAAGTAAGGAAATGGAAGGTGCATGAAAACGAGACAGTAAGCGACCACAATCTAATCACATTTCCATTAGAAACAGAAACGCCAAGAAGGAACGAAGTAAACGAAGAGAGGCCGACGCCGACGTACAACCTGACGGACATAAACACGGAGGAACTCAGGGTGAAAACTGAAATTTTGATGAATGAGCTGGAGAGAGAGCTGTGGAGACTTACGAAACAACATGTAGACGAAAGAATAGAAAGGCTAACAACGGGCATTCGAAACATATGCGAAACAACATTAAAGAAGAGAAAGCGCTTCCAAAATAAGCCATCATGGTAGAAAAGCAAAATAGAACAAAAACGGAAAGAAACCCTAGCCGCAAGAAGGAGAGCGCAGAATGCAAGAACACCTGACGACAGAAGAGAACACCAAACAAGATACATAGAAAGCAAAGATCAGTACAGAAGAGAAATCCTAAATACCAGAACTAAAGACTGGAACAACTTCGTCAGAAACGACCTAAGCAAAGATCCGTGGGGCACCACGTACAAGTTGGCCGTAGAGAAAATACGAATGAAAAAAATAAGAGAGACACTAAACACGGAGGACGGACACACAGACACAATGGAAGAGACGCTGGCGTACATGTTGCAAAGAATGTTCCCAGAAGACCAGGAAGAAGAGCATACAGAAACAAGAAGACAGTCTTTTCTAGCAACAGGAAACGAAGAAGAAGATACGGAAGTTACAGAGGAAGACGTTATCAAGGCGGCAATGCACATCAAAGCCAAGAAAGCGCCAGGCTGGGACCAAATCTATGAAAAAATAATCAAGATCACCATTAGAGAAACTGCCAACTACCTCGCAAGAATATTAAATGACTGCATGATGTTAAAATACTTTTCGGAGAAGTGGAAGGTCGGAAACCTGGTGACTATACTCAAAGGCGCAAATAAAGACCCAGCAGACCCCAAGTCCTGGAGACCGATAACTCTCCTACCAGAGTACGCAAAACTTTTTGAAAGAGTAATAAAAGACAAAATAACATTACATACGCCAGAAGAAGACCTACACCACAATGGGCAATACGGCTTCAGGAAGGGACGGAGCACCGAGCATGCCATCGACAAGGTTAAAAACTCAAACAGCAAGCACATCACAGGCATCTTCATAGACATCAGTGGGGCGTTCGACAATCTTTGGTGGCCGACAACCATAACAGATTACATCATCTACAACTCCTGCTCAAGATCGTGGGAATGGTTAAAAGTTATCTATCGAACAGAAAAATTACGCTAAATTCCTGTACTAAGGAAGCAACCATCATTCCGAGTAAGGGGTGTCCACAGAAATCCATTCTGGGACCCCTGCTATGGAACATAGCAGTGGACCCGCTTTTAGAAGGGCAAGAAGAAGAAAAAATCGTGGTATATGTTGACGACATCGTAATCCTAGTTGAGGGAAACAACAGGTTAGAACCAGAGAGAAACGCGAAAAACGCAATATTAAAAGTAGAAAGATGGAGAAAAAGTGAAAAGCTAACGATATCAGAAAACAAAACGGTATATATGACTATGAAGGGAACATTAAAAAGATCGCCCACCATCAAATTAAATGGGAAAAACGTAAGAAGGGTCACCACCACAAAATACTTAGGAATCCACCTGGACCAAAAAGTAAACTTTGACAATCACGATAAAGAAATAACAAGCAAAGCCGCAAAGAAAATCTCCATCCTAAGGACCTACACCCACAAGAGGTGGGGCAAAATCAGAAACTCAGTCAGATCAATATATAACCACGCCATAATACCAATGTTAACATATGGAATAAAAATATGGGGACACAGACTAACGCAAATCAGAGACAAACGACGATTGAGAACCGTGTATAGGAGGGCAGCGCAGGTAATCGCCGGAACCTACAGATCTGTGACGGCAGAGGCAGCGGGTGTTCTCACGAGAAAACCTCCGCTGCATCTAATAGCAACAGAGGAATATGCCAAAAGATGCCTCAAAACCAACCAAACCACCAATCTAAAGGTTAATAGATAGAGGAAACTACGAAAACAATAACGCGCTCCAAAACGCCATAAAGAAATAAACAATAGAAGACTGGCAGGAGGAATGGAATGAATCCACAGCAGGGGAGAACACGTACCTCTTTTTCCCGAGAGCAGATTCACTTAAGGGCACAGAAATAAATATTAACAAAAGAACAACAAACATCCTAACGGGACATGGAGAAACAAATGAGCACAAGCACCGGATATGAAAAAGGGAAAACCCACGCTGCAGTAGGTGCCCAGGACAAAAGGATAATCCAGGACACCGCATCCTAAGCTGCGCATAGTACCAGGAAGAGAGAGAACACCTACGAAGCCTAACGCAAGAATGGCCAATAGATCTACACAAATTGGGACAACTAGCAATCGAATGCGAAACAATCCAAAACGCGCTGGGCCAATTCATAGAGAAGGACAATCGGAGACCCTGAAACTCCTAACACAACAACACAACCAAACTGAAGACGCAACAATCATATTATAAGACCGCTAAAGCAATATGTAATGTAAATGAAACTTAACCATTATTTATAAATCAAACTAAGTACTCTAAGTTAAGTTCTGTACAAATTAGGTAGTAATATTATATCATACTCAAATTAGGTAATAAGTTAGTATAACATAAGTAAAATAACACACATAATACGACAAATAATAGACACGGCAATGTAATCGATCAAAGAAGAGGGTAGTAATTAGGAACCTCTATTGTAATAACAATATATTACTTGAATAAAGCAGCCGGTTGTCTGTGAGCAATCTCGGGCAGTCGGTTTTTTTTCTGAGTCAGTCTATAAATATATTAAAAATAATAATGTCGAACTAATTTAACTGTTTATATAGGTAACTATACATCTTTTCCAGGTAATCCTGGCAAACCTCTGGGACCTGCTGGTCCAGATTTTCAAGTTTCATCTCGTGATCCTTGACATCGTTGTGGACCAGCAGCTACGAGTGGACTTGGTAACCCTTGAGGTCCGACAGGACCAACTTGTGCTTGCAAAAATTGAATTGGATTGGAATATGTTGGGCCTTTATCTTGACCTGCTTGTGAAAGTGCCAGTTGTTAGTAGTAATGTGAAAGATCAGATACCGAACAGGGCGAACCGGGTATTTCCGGTGTTCCAGGACTTTTAGCAGTACCAATTTCACCAGGTTGTTCTAGTTCTCCAGGATATTCCGAGTCCCCTCGAGGACCTGGAATTGGGCTGCTGGTGAAACGTCACAGGAAAGGTTGTTGCTGGAGACTTCAGTGGTCTGATTCCTGAAACAAATTTTAGACTAACAGTATACTTTTCTAGTGTTTTTAACTTCATAATTATTTCAAAAAATCGTTTAGTATTAAAAATATCGTTAATATATAACTAATAAACCTTTTGGTCTAGCACAGTTTTAATCTGTTTCACATCGAACTTGTCCCTGAGTAGAAGAACAATTCGTGCAAGCATTGGGTCTTTAATATTGACCATCTCAGTATCTACCATTATCCATGGTGTTGATAATTAATCGATGCAGGTTTTGTTGGTTGCAATATACGAACATCTACAGTACCAGTAGGTGTTGGAGTTCGAATTTCATCTGGTGGCTGTTGAAAAAGTTCTGTGTTATCGTATTCCCTGGGCGTTTCATCTGGAGGTTGAGAAGTCCAAGTAGTCTTGGAGAGAGAGTACTTGTTGTTGCTGAAAGATAACGCCTACTAGGTTCAAAAACATATTATTGTTAAACTTACTTTTTCTGTCTTCGTAGTCTTCATAGTTATATTTCTCGTAATCCGTTTCATGATCTTCGTATTCCACCTGAGGTTGTTGGTTCTGAACACTATCTTCTCCACCTTATTGTTACTGTGGTCGAAGGCGTGCTTTACGGACGCGGGCTTCTGCTGTCGTTTTTTGAAACATAAATGTTATAAACACTGTCCAGAGGATTTTACAGTTTGCCATTTTGATGTTCTAGGAAAAAAGCCATTTATGCAACAAGTGCTAAAAGTTGACGTTTATGCACGAGACATGAAAATTATGAAACAAAGCCGAAGGCTAAGTTTCATAACATGTCATAAATGTGATTGATGGTAGAGAAAAAGTATGGAGACGCCGAAGGGTGCGATATTTACAATGTCCCATGATCCCCACAGTCTCATACGGAGGAGGCTCACTTATGGTTCGGGGTGGGATATGTTTGGGAGCACATACGGAATTAATGGTTATTGCAAGAGATTCCCTGACAGGTGCACGGTATATTACAGACATTCTGCAAGATCATGTTGTGCCATTTGCACCATTTATAGAGGAGGATTTTGTCTTAATGCAGGATAACGCTCGCTCCCATGCTGCCCGCTGTGTTTTGGATTACCTACTCGAAGTTGGTAAATATTCATGCCCTGAATTGGGCAGCACGTTCTCCTGATATGAATCCCGTCGAACACATATGGGACATATTGGGGAGACGGGTCCGGGCCAGAAATCCATCGGTACAAACAGCGTACATAAATCAAACAAGTGCGCATGCGTGAGAATTCGAACTCCGCCTTTAGAAGCGAATTTTAAACTTGATCACTTCCCCATTGCGCGGACGACGCCGCCGCTCTTGCGCACAGCTCACCGTATACATGAAGGAGTTGGTTGTGTGTCTCACTTCATCGGTGAGTTTCCCACTCATAGCCGCTAGCAATATAGTAAGTATTAGATATATGACTGGCTCTGCTACCAATCAGAGCCAGTTACTACAGTGCCTTTATATAGACAGTGGCGACAATGGGATGTCCTATTTTTGATTGGCTCCCTAGATCACGTGGTTTTAGCCGCCATGTTTAGGCTAAATCACCTGTGATTCGTGTTATACTTTTGGCAATACTGAAGTGTATTATCAGTCTATGTCAAATTCGAGGTTAGTTGGTTAGCTTTTGCGTCAGTTTTGACACAAACTGACGCAAATTTTAACCTGCAAATCTCGAATGTTTTCAGTACTGCCAAACGTAAAACACGTATCACAGTCGACTCTGATTACGGATTTAAATGAACACCCGTTAGCAATTTGCCTAAATATGGCGGCGGGGGTGTGACTTAGTTGTATTGTCGCCACTGTCTATATAAAGGCACTGTACCAGTTACTAGCTCTGCTACCAATCATGATGTGATTAAGTAGTGGCGCCACCTGTTAGTACTATCGGAAAGTACCCCCAAGAGTCGTTCAAGGTCATCCAAATTGGAATTTTGACATCAAAGGAACCCAATGAGTGTCTCTACTTGTTTGATTTATGTACTAAAGACGGCACTAGTGACAGGGTGGAACATTCTGCCTCAACAAACCATCGATGGCATCATCCATAGTATGAATAGACGTATGGAAGCAGTAATCAGAGCTCGTGGGGGTAACACGCGTTATTAATTACACCCATATGTTTAATACTTTTTATAAGGAGAAGACAATTGTTTTTATTCTAAAGTTTTTCATTGTTCTCAGTAAACTGTTTGAATTAGGTAGGTTCACCTGTTATATCGTTATTAATTGTTATTCTCTGAAGGTGTGTACTATTGCTAACATTAAAACTTAAAACATAATTCAGTTAAATAATGCTTCAGGACCTTTCAAAGTATGACTTTTTTTGTGTTCCTCTAATTTTGTCGGCGTGTGTATTTCTCTACAACCACTACTAAAAGTAGGCTTTTTAGCGCTAGCTTGTTTCACTAAAAGGGACCTTTTATATCAAGAGATCCAAAAAAAACTGTTCCTCAGCGGGCTGTGGAAATTCAACGTATGAATAATATGTTGGTGACACTGTACGTCAATGTCAAATTCGAGGTTATGAGGTTAGGTTTTCCATCAGTTTTGACACAAAATGACGCAAATTCTAACCTGATAATCTCGAATTTGACATTGACGTACAGTGTCACCAACGTATTATTCATACGTTGAATTTCCACAGCCCGCTGAGGAACAGTTTTTTTTTGGATCTCTCGATAGTTTAGCGTGGTTAAAGAAATTAGCTGTTTACTTTAAGCGCATCTGTGGTATAAAGTGAAGTGAGGTTATAAAACTACAATTTCGAACTGGAAGTGAAGTTGTAAAGTTATTCTAGTTACTTATTGCGTTACAGGTAAAGTGTTTTTGAAATAATTAAAGCGTTATCTAATGAATACAGTCAGCTGTGGAGTATTAATAATTACATTTCGTAACTGACCTTGACAGTACTGGCTCCGCAAAAATTCCCCCGCGCTCCAAGGCCTACTGTTTATTATGACATAAATTATAAGTGTCGTAGATGCAAACCTTTGTTAAATCGATATTTATGGATTAATAACAGTAAAATTAAGGTCGTAGAAAAAATATTGTATGCAACGCGTGCTAAAAGTCGTTTATGCACGAGACATGAAAATTCATAACATGTCAACTTTTAGCACTTGTTGCATAAATAGCTATTATTTTAGGTATCTTAGGGTATAGAGGTATCTGTATATTTGCTTAGTAGCAAGTAGTATATGGTGTTTGATAATTTAACGTCAAAGTGAGTTTTAAAATTTCTCGTTAAAAATAATCCGTAACTAAAGACCGATAACACCCAGCCTATAAACTGAAATCGATTAACCAGGGCTATTTAACTAAAATAATACAAAAAATATACATCTAATCTAGGCATATTATTTGAATTGAAAAATAGAAGATGATGCTTTTGAAAAGAAATCATTACTTTAACACAAGACTACTAAAGTATAGTATTCCAACCAAAAATTGGAAAGCTATTTAAAATCAAGTACACCATGGAAAGTGTAAGTCATGTCTAAGTTGGTTTCATACAATCAAGAAATAATTTTCTAATGTCAAGCAGCTTTCACGTAATGACAGTTCATCACTTCATCTGTAAATTGTACATCTAACTGTTTCAGTACCATTGTACATGATTTAATTAGGTACTAGGTTGTTTAACAGCAATTTTTAAAACCGTATGCTAGCATAGATATTGTTGAAAAACGTATATCTCTTCCAAAATTTCTAATACATATGTCAAATTTGAAGGTTATTATTGAAATGTCACTGAATGACAATCAAACAGTCATTTTATGAATTAAACTAAGAAGTGACTTACTGTTCTCAATACTGGCCTGATTTTAAATAGTTTTCCAATTTCCGGTTGGAATACTATACATTATAGTATATTACATACCGAGGTGGGAAGTGTTTCATTACTGTCGAGAGATTAGGTAGTTTACCGAGACGCGTAGCGTCGAGGCTAACTTTATCTCGAGACAGGGATGAAACTTTCCACTGTGGTATGTATACTATTGTAACGAATGCGAGAACGACTTCCAGATCGATCTAGAAGCAGGTGTGCGCGATGAGTCACTTCGAACAGATGCCCCGAGAACGGGCCCGAAGTCAAATGCGTCATGCTTCCGTCTGGAGTTTCTAGTGAATATCGACACTATCTGGAGGCTTCTGGAAGAAATTACTGGCGCGATATATAAGCGGGCGGAGTTCACCCACAGTTCAGTTCTGAAATAATTCTGCGGCAGTTCGAACTCACGTCGAGGCTTGTTAGAAGCCCCCATATAAATAAATAACCGCGTGTACATAATCTCTCGTGAAATAAATAATAATAGTTGTTAGAAATAGATGACCAGATAAATAAATAAATATATAATCGTTAGTGTTTAAGAGTGATATAAATAAATCCGTAGTTGTTAGAAATACGTGTACCGATAGTCGTTAGTGCTTGTATTAATTTGTAATCTGCTTGATAATTCTCTCGTGTGTTTGTAAATAACAATAATTAATCCAGTAGTTGTAAATAAATATTTGAACCCATGTTTGTCGTATAATTTTAAATAGCCCGAACGTTAAGAACGTAACACTATTTTATTTGCAATCATCTAAAGTACGTTTTTTTCCTATAAAAATTTTCAAGGTCAAAGAATTTAGGGTTTATGTTGGCATAACTTGGATTCCCTTAAAAAATATATGTTGGTAAAATTTGTTTTAGTAACTTTATAGAACTAAAAATTGGTGGACAATTTAAAATCTGGCATTAAAGTTCTATGTATATCAAAGCTCTTGCTAATATTTCGTAAACGTCTTCTTCTGGCGTGTTAGGATGCAGATCCAACAGTTCCTCTGCACACTTCAGAAATGCTTTTTACTTCCTTTTACTATAAAGGAAGTATTGGATTCACCCCAAAAATTCGAAATTGAGTTTTCAACGGATCTTCACGTTTTAGAGTCCCCTGATCCCAAAAAACATTTTTTTTCATTGGTCTGTGTGTGTGTCTGTGTGTGTGTGTGTCTGTGAACAGAATATCTCAAAAACGAAAAGAGGTATGGCATTGAAACTTCATATATAAGTTTTGTGTACTTTGTAGATGAGACAGCAAGCTTTTGAAGAAAATCGCATAACCGGAAGTAGGTGTTTACTCTTGTGATTTTTCAGTTTTTTTCGATTTTTTCAAAAACGGCTCTAACGATTTTTTTTAAACTTTACATTTTTACTACATTTTTAATGTGTATTGATGTGAAATAGGTGATTTTCCAGTTGAATACTTCTAAAGTGGGTTTCTTTTGTTTTTTTTGCTATTTTTTTTATTAACTCCCATTTTAAATAAAACACCCGGTATATTATTACATTTTTGAATTCACCTTAAAATTCTAGAGAAAATTTGTCTCTTCAACTAACACTCTATTTTGTACCGTTTTTGTAGTATTTGTAATTTTTGAAAATTTTTGACAAATGGCTAAAAATTAAAAATGAAATTTTTGACTAATTATAAGAACACTGTAAAAGGAAGTTGTGTGAGTGTATCACACCAGATTTTTTACATTTAATTTTAAAAGATTACGTTTTTACGCGTATTCAGTTTCAAAAAAGAAAAGCTGACAATTTAATTTTAAATGTCAAAATGACACAAGTCCTTTACAGGAAAACCTGACGAAAATAAATTTTCCAATAATTTTAAGAAAGCAGTTTTGCCAATTTTATCTTGACCTTGAAAATTTTTATAGGAAAAAAACGTACTTTAATTTTAAAAATAACTACAATTGAATTCTGAATAATAGATATCTTGATGTAGCCAATATTTTTGTTACCATGAAAACAACCCACTAAATGTTTTGTTACCATGGAAACACCCCACTCTTCAGGTATGTAATATTTTTCGGGGTATGTAATAATTTCCTGGCTAGTTTCAAGTAATCATCTAGTTCCCAGTTGTTGTCATGTCATGAAATTGACACATTACAATGTGATTGCGAATAAAAATTTTTACCAGTGGTTTTCTTTTTCTACGCCAGTGTTTATGGGTATTATTAATTTTTATAAAATTTTAATAAAAACAAAGAAAAAAACAAAAGAAATCCATTTTAGAGGTATTCAACTGGGAAAGCACCTATCTCACATCAGTACACATTAAATGTAATAAAAATGTAAAGTTTTTGAAAAATCGAAAAAAAAAACTGAAATATTACAAGTGTAAGCACCATACTTCGGGTTATGCGATTTTCTATCTCATCTGCTTAGCATTCATGAGGTCGCAGGTTCCATTCCCCTGGCTGTCTGCTCTGATTCAGGTTTTTAAGTGGTTTTCCTGAGTCAACAGAGTACCTTCTTTGAGGCGAATGCCTGGGCAGTACTTCTCCACATTTCCTTGCCTCTCTTCTATTCTCCACCCCTTCTTTCTCTCGCCCATCCTATAATTTCTGTTCTTGGCTGAAGAGGGACGCAAGGTCCCTATAGCAGCTTGCCCCCAGTTGGAGAAATTGAAATGACCCTGAACCTTTACTTTTTTTGTAATTAGCAAAGCGTAGCTCGGGTGATTCACTAATAATCTATAAAATAAAAAAAAAGCTAATATATTCAACTATTTTTCTTGACAAAAGATCTACTTTTTTATAATTATAATATTCCTTCCAGTCAGAACTATAATATTCAGTCGGTTAGGGAAGCAAATCTACAACAATCTATATTTTTTAAGGTGTTCGTCTTTTTAATGCTCTGCGCTCTGCCTTAGGTCAGAAGCGCTCCTAGTTTGATCCACGGCCTTCTGGATTAGCGTGCCTGCTGGAGAGCCGGCAGGCCATATATATAATACACATATATTGCTGGTAGGGCCTGAAAACTTCAGAAAACATTACGGCGCCGACATAGTCTCACTTAGAGTATAACGCGTCTCGTGCGCATGCGTGAGAATTCGAACTCCGCCTTTAGAAGCGAATTTTAAACTTGACCCCTTCCCCATTAGGCTGACGACGCCGCCGCGCTTGCGCACACCTCACCGTATACATGAAGGAGTTGGTTGTGTGTCTCACTTCATCGGTGAGTTTCCCACTCATAGCCGCTAGCAATATAGTAAGTATTAGATATATGCGGCAGGCACGCTAATCCAGAAGGCCGTGGTTTGATCATTTTTAAAAGAAAGGTTTTTCAATATTTAAGAAATTCGTATTTATGTTGCTTAAATATGTTTTTATTTGTATTTTCGTCAAGTACTAATCAAGTGCTAAATAAAGAAAGATTATTTCTTGTATATGTTACGGTCGACTTAAGAAACACACTGTATGTTTAGCCTCCAGCAGGTACAGCGCATGCAATAATAAATCTCGGCGAGTTATGTTGTTCTCATATTTCCCGCACTAATTTTTTAGAGTCCCTGTATATATTTTAATAATATAGAGAGACTATAAATTTCCTGACGTTTCTGCTCTGAAAATTCTACTCGGTTTTTTTGGTGTCTTCGTTCTTAACATAAGAATTGCGGTTATTTTATATGCTGTTATATACCTACTGCTTACATGCAAATTTTGCATTCCAATTCCAATTTTGTAATGTGTAGGCATGGATATATCTATGTGTGTAGGCCATGTGTAGGCCTTCATTAAAACTTGATAGTAAAACTGTGCCATCCTACTAGTCTTGGTCTAAACGATTTGGTTCGTATAATGGCTAATGATGTAATGCAATTGGGTCTTGATAGGAATTATTGTGTTCTTAACTAAGCTAAAAATTATGGTTTGGTTGCTTATCAGTGGGGTTGTACCGGAATGTGAAGAATAGCCGTTTGAAAATGTTCTTTGAGCCATTAAACGTATTTCACGATATTCCCAGCACATAAAGTAGGTCTAACAATTAATTGTCCGTAACCATGAAAAAATTTCTTGTGGTAACTGAAGAAGTTGATTAGATGGTGCTCAGTTTAACACTATGGATGTGGATGATAAAGAAGCAGAAATAACTGGAAACGACAAGGCTTTCATAAGCAAACTGCTAGGCGAAATGAAGAACCAATTTAACAAAACAGAAAAGAAGGGTCCTCCACTGTTAGGTTTCAGCTCGAACGACACTGAAGTTGCGGATAATGGGGATGGTAATTTAAATTCCAACATGTCACAAACGACTAATACACAGGTCCTTGACGCGAACTCTAAAAATAACGCGAAAGCTAAGGCCGAGCAATCTGTTTTCAGTGCAATTGACCATAACATTAAGGAGCCTTTAACGAAAATAAAACAAGAAGTCAAACAAGAAAGCGACAGCATCACAGAGCTTGAAAGTGAATCACAGGCGGTTAAGGAAGAAGTCGAGCATCCAGAGGGTAATGATGAAAAGCCCAGGATCGTGTTAACCTTTCGCAAGCCAGCCACGAATGATAAGACTAAAAAAACTCTCGAAGGAGGTTCGGGATCTGGCCGCAGAACCTTGAGGGCAAAGTTGCAGATACTGGATGAAAAGATGATTTTAAAGAGGTCACCTAGGCGTAGAAGTAGAGATTGCAATGAGTCTGTTTTACAAAGTGCAATAGCTAGAAAGGAGAAGTCTTATAACGAGGCGAGCAAGCCGCAGAGACTGACTAGACAGTTAAAAGCAACCCCGAAAATACTAGAAAATTTAGCCAACGCAGCGTTGAAGCTGGAAAAAAATCGCCCAGACAAACCCAAGTCTGCCCACAGCAAGGCTGTGGAAAAGCACAAGGTTCCTGATTGTGATTCAGAAAATGAAACTTGTACAAATTCCGAGGAAAATGTTGGTCAGAGCGAAATAGAAATGGAGAGTGATAAAAGTTATAGGAGGCATAAACATAAACATAGTAAGAATACCAAGGTAAATGCAAAACGTCCTAAAATTATTCAAAACGAGTTGAACAGGGAATCGGATTCAGATCAAAGTACTGTTCATGAGGTAAAAGAAGCTAGTTCTGATAAGAACAGGAATGGTAAGAAGGCTTTAACTTTAGAAGAAAAATCATGCAGACGATCTCATCGGCTGTCTTCAAAGTAAGGATGAGGTAGTGTGTGGTTTCTGTAAAAAGTAATTCCTATTTGAGTTTTAGAATACGAGACGATGTAATCAGTTTAGATGACTCTGGAGAAATTTTGGAGCCTAGCACTGCCGAGGAGGATTCTTTTTATCCTGCAGACCCAGAGTGTTCGTCTGTGGAAGCACAGCTTATTGCTTCACGGTTGTGTTTGTGTACCCATAAAACGCAGCTTTATGTGTCTGCAGCTGATGATGGTAGATATTTAACTGACGACATTTCCAAACGAACTTTTTATTTTCCTTTGCAGATGTAGTATATTGCACAGCTATTGACAGTGTGGGAGACCGATTGGTGGGATGCAACAGTGTGGTCGACGGAAGCGAAGTGTCCATGTTGCGACCATCCAGTCGAGTTCCTTACATAATACTATGCGAAGTACACCTAAACAGAATGCTCCGACACAACTGTTGCCCCAAATGTGGCTTATTTTGCACACAGGTAGAGCATTTTCGTAAATTTTCAACTGTAAGGCTGCAGTAAAACTGTTTTTAGGGCCGGTTTGCTCAATGCGAAGCCAAGCACCAGTACCATAGGGAATGCCAGATATCTGTTGGGGATTCTGAATGCTGTCCTCACTGCGGATTAGCAACTCCCGACTCAGATGTTCTTATAACTTTGCATTCACCGAGAAAACCTATCTTTTTGCCGACACAAAAAGCGAATTAGTAAGAAATTTTTAAGTAATATTTGCTTTTCCATCCATGTTTTTTTGTTGTTGATCTGTTTTATGTGTGCAAGTTTGATCCATTGTAAATTCACCATGTACAGTAGACTCGTGATTATCCAATTAACCATGTAAATTACTGTAATAGTCCAATATTTTTAACAAGTCTGTAACTGTTAACTTTGAATATTCTAAGAAGGGAACCCGTAGTCTGGCAAGCCTGCGGTGGTGGTTTTAACCCCCTTGCATCCTTGAAGGGCGGAAAAAATAATGTGTCAAAACTGACACAAAACCTAGGAATAATATGTTGGTAACACTGTAAGTTTATGTCAAATTCGAGGTTAGCAGGTTAGATTTTGCGTCAGTCTGTGTCAAAACTGACGGAAAACCTAACCTGGTAACTTCGAATTTGACAGACTTACATTGCTACCAACTTATTATTCACACGTTTGAATTTCCACAGCCCGCTGAGGATCAGTTTTTTTGGATCTCTCAATATTTTACAGTAAATGGTTAAGTTTTATTATGCAACTTTATGTGAATCTGGGGTAAACTTACCACCCGCAAAAGCATCTGTCAATTTTTTAACTTACATAAGACATTACCTATAACATAGCAAAGAGCCAGACGTTATTTTTTTTTCATCCTTCAAGGACGCAAGGGGGCCAAAATCACCACTGCAGGCTTTGCCAGACTTTGGGTTTTCTTCTCAGCATATACAAAGGGACCTTCCATAACAGTTACACGCTTGTTAAAAATACTATAAGCAAACCCGTTGCTGGCTCTTGGACTATAACTGTGATTTTTAATTATCAGTATACTTCCCCTTAGGGATTACCCAGGATAATACACAATCTACTGTATAACTAACACAGTTTGACTTTTGTTTTGTTTCACTGATAAAATTGAAAAACATGTAAACAGAGTCATAAGACCAGTAGAACGGTAATTTTAGTAGTATGTATTCTGTGGTTTCTGGACCACATTTACAAAATCATCATTTTCACTTCAAAAGTGACTAAATTTGGTTATATTTTTACAATTTTTACTACAATTTTAATGATTTGAACTTACATTTTTGTGACATTCTCCAAAATGACTAAAATTTAAGTGAGAAATTTACAGAGAAAATTAAGGAAAAATCATTTCATGAACTTCTGTTCCATTATCTATTTTTTTAAGACCTCTATAAACAAATGTCTTAATTTCATTACAATAGTCCGGACACTCCCTAATACAGACGCCCTTCAAAAAAATTTTTTTTTAAACTAGTGTTGTTTAACCTGTATTTATTTTCCATTTTTACAACTCGTAAACAAACTAGTTGGCTATTTATAGTGTGAGGAATTGTAGATAACGAAGTTTCATGTTGGCCGGTAACTTGTTGTCCGGGAAGTGACTTGCTCTACCTGCACAGTCGATTGTTACTTTTTACTTACTTATCCGCTTCGCTCTTATACCTTTCAGTGTTGAGGGTTGTGGGCCTTGTACCCACAGACAGCCTTCCATTCTTTCCTGTCCTTTGCTAGTGTTTCTGCCTGGTTGAGATTACTTCCTTCGTTCTTCAGTATTTTTTTAATAAATCCATTCCACGTTGCCCTTGGCTGCCATTTTCATAGTTTTGTTGTCACAGCTCATATTCTATATTTGTTGCATCAAGTTTTCTTCTATCCTTATAATATGTCCTAGCCAATTTAACTGCTTCTTTTTTATTACGTTTTCCACTTTTTCTACATTTAAACTGTTTCTTATCGTTACATTTTGTATTTTACCCTTATCGTAATGCCTAGTATTCTTTGTAAGTATTTCATCTCACACGCTTGAATTTTGTTTTAAAGTTCATCACTTAACACCCACGATTCACACCTATAGGAAAGAATTGGCACGAATACCGATTTAAACATTTCTGTTTTATTTACGTTTATTCTCATCCCATTTTTTAATAGTGCCCAGTGTTTTTTTGTAAATGTACTTCTGTATTAGCTAGAAGTATTAAGTCGTTAGCATAGATGAATTGCTTTATTGTTATTGTTCTTAATCATCTAACTCCTATATTGGCTTCGCTGATGGTTTGTTCTCTTGATGTAGATATTTCATTCATAAATGTTTCTCCTTGTTTTACTCCTTTGGTTGTTATAAATTCAATGTTGTAGTTTTGCTTATTCTTACTACAATTTTTGTTTGTATATACTTTGTATGACGTCGATTAATTCGTGAGGCATTCCCCGTTTGTACAGGGTTTCCCATATCTTATTTCTCGGCATATTATCGAATGCCTTTTCCAGATCTATTGTACATATACATAGTTTGCTATTATTTGTTATTGTTCCTTCGATTATCTGCTGGATGCTAAAAATCCATTCTTGAGTGCTTCTTCCTGGCCTGAACCCTGCTTTTTCTAGAACCATTTCATACACTTTATTTGCTACATTCAGTAACATTATCCCTCTGAAGTTATCGCAGTGCATTGTGTTACCTTTTTTGTGGAGTGGTATGGTAATTGCTGTCTCCCAATCTTTGGATACTTGCTTTCCTTCCCAAACACATTCTATTATCCTGTGTAACCACGTCATTCCCTCCTCTTCCAGAAATTTTAGCATTTCTGTTTTAATGTCGTCCTCTCTGGATGCTGTCCCTGTTTTTAGTCTATGCAGTGCATCGTCGACCTCTTTCCTTTGTAGTTCTAGAGAGTATTCTGTATTTTCTTGAGGGGTTCTTAGTGTGGGGGCACCCTCATTGGTTCCCACATCTTGGCTACCCAACAGTTCTTTGAAATGTTCCAACCATGTGTTTCCAACTTCTTACTCTGTTTTAATCAATTTTCTGTTTTTGTCTTTAATTCATTGCAGTTCTGGTTGCTTCACTCTTAGAATATAATAATAGATAATAATTCCCATTATTCCCTTGTGGGACATAGGGTTTGAGTCAATTCATTCCATGATGTTCTGTCTGCTTTGTCTCGTCACGGTTTCAACTGTGCATCTCCAGGATGTTCTTTTGTATTGTATTGTATCCTTTAAACTCCATAGGGAGCATAAGGCATCTTTGGACGTTTCTGTAGCTTTTAAATTATATAGTGACAGAGTTGCTATTTATTGCGTCGCACTCTTCACTTGTACTTCTTTTCCATGTTGTTAGTGGTCTTCCTCGTTTCCTTTTATTTTTTATGGTGTAATCTAGTGCTTGTTTTGTGATGTCTGTATCCGGTTTCCTCAGTGTATGCCATATCCACCTCCACGTTCGCCTTCTTATGTTTAATTCAGTGGGCTCTTGGTTCGTATGTTGCCATAATTTCTTGTTGGACATTTTGTTAGGCCAATAAATATGCATAATTCTTCTCAGGCATTTATTTATTAGTGCTTGTATACTTCATACTTCTTAAATCGTTTTCTACTACTTCGTACCATCTATTTCTTGATCTCCCCCTTGGCCTGTTCAGATCAGGTTTCCATGTTGTAATTCCTTTGATTATTCTTGTATCTTCCGCTCTCCATATGTGACCAAGCCATCCAATCCTTTGAGCCTTCATTATCTTTACTATATCGTCTTCTTCCTTTATTTCTAAAATTTCGTGATTCATGTATTGGTTGTACACAGTACTTCTACCGCGTATAATACCACTGGTCTTATTAAGCTTCTATAAATTCGTATTTTAGTCTTTGTGTTTATTTTTCTAATCTTCAGCATGTCTCGATTTGCATAGTATGCTTTATACCCCATTTGAATTCTTTCTTTTATCTCTTCACTACGGTCATTATTGTGTGTTAGTTGTATTCCTAAATAATTATACTATCGTACTTTTTCAAACGTGTATTTTTCTATCTTTCTTACTCCTCTCTGGCATTTAATATATTTTGTTTTATCTTCATTTATTTTGAGCCTACTTCCTTTGCTTCATTTTCTCAACTTATAAAAACTTCCTTTAATTTGTACCAGCTTCTTCATATAATTACTATATCATCTGCATAGGTTATGATTTGTACCTCTTTATTTCTTATACTTCCTTGTACATTTGTTCCTCTTGTTGCCTCTCTAATGCCAGATTTAAAAGTGTGGTTGACAGTATACCTCCCTGATGTACTCCCCTGTTGATTTTAAATGTTTCCATTTGTCCTTCCCTGGTTTTTACTGCTGCCTTTAAATTCCTCATTGTCATTTGAATACAGCTTAAGAGTTTTCTTGGTATTGCCATTTTTTCCAATATTTGTGTGATTTTTCTTCGCTTTTATCGAACGCCTGCTTGAAGTCGATAAATAGTAAATGCAGCTGATTGCCGTGCTCATAACACTTTTCTAATATTTGCAGCATGACGTACGTGTAAGGCATCTGTTATTGCTCTGCTTGGCCTGAGTCCCATTTGATAATCACCAGTTGCCTTCTCAGTGTATTTTGTGAGCTTCCTGTGAGCATTGCCGTGTATATATTGTATGTCGTGTTTAGTAATGTGATCTCTCTGTAGTTCTTACATTGTTCTAAATCGCCCTTTTTTTGGTATCTTCACAATTATTCCCATTTCCCATTCTGCAGGCATTTTTTTTTGTTTCCATATTTCCTCAATCAGTTTGTGTATTCTTTTGTATAGTGCCTCTCCTCCATGTTTGAGAATCTCTCCATTTATTTGATCGCATCTCGTCTTCCCATATTTAACTTTTTTTATGAACGAAAGATTCCTCGTACTTTGGCCCTTGTATTACTTTTTCTTCTTCCACTTCTTTATTGATTTTTTGTAGCTCTTGTGTTCTATCTTCTTCTATTTCATATAGTAAGTTACTAAAATGTTCTTTCTAAGTATCTTGATTCTTATTTTCATTGTGTTCTACATTGCCATATTTGTCTTTTATACCACTTATTTTCACCGGATTTTTTCTCTTTTGTGTTTTCATTTGCTGGTAAAACTTTTTTGTATTGTTATTTCTACTATTCTGTTCTACTTCATTCATCATTTCCTCTAATCAAATCTTCTTTTTTGTCTACATGTCCTCTGTGCTTCTCTCTTCATTTCCGTATAATTCTTTAGGTCTTCTTCTTTTCCTGTTTTTAACCATTCCTTTCTGGCTCTGTTCTTTATGTTAACTAATTCTTGACACTCATCATCATACCACTGTTTCTTAATCTTGTTCTCTTTGTACCCAATTGTTTCTTTGGTACTTTTTACGATTATTTGTTTGATATTCCTTCATTCTCTGTCTTTTTCACTCTCTGTTTTTTCTATCTAGCAATTTCTTTTAACTACTGTACTCTTCCCTCTTCTGTATATAGTTTTTCAATGTTCCATTTTTTGTGTTCTTGTCTTTCTTTTTGCTTCTGTAAATCTCGTCTTATTTTCGCAAATACCATATAATGATCTGTGTCAGCATTTGCACCTCTGTATGTCCTTACGTCTGAATTGCCGAACTCTGATTTTTATTTATTCATATATGGTCGATCTGGTTTTCTTTTGTTGTTCCTGGTATTAGCCGTGTTTCTTTATGTATCCTTCTGTGTTTATATTTAGTACTGCTGATTATCATATTTGTTGCTATTGCAAAGTTGCATATCCTATTTCTATTGTCATTTCATGTACTTAGTGTATGTTCTCCTGCTACTTCCCTTACAAAGTTCTCTTTACCAATTTGTGCGTTCAAATCACCCAGTCTAATCAGTACATCGTGTTTTGGTACTTTTTCGGTCATCTTCTCCAACTTGTAGAATTTGTCCTCTTGCTGCTTGTCTACTTCTGTAGGTGCGTATAGTACATTTTTTACTTTCTTTTACAATAAAAGAAGTATTGGATTCACCCATATATATAATACACATATATTGCTGGTAGGGCCTGGAAAATTCAGAAAACATTACGGCGCCAACATAGTCTCACTTCGAGTATAACGCGCCTCGTGCGCATGCGTGAGAATTCGAACTCCGCCTTTAGAAGCGAATTTTAAACTTGACCACTTCCCCATTGGGCGGACGACGCCGCCGCGCATGCGCACAGCTCACCGTATACATGAAGGAGTTGGTTGTGTGTCTCACTTCATCGGTGAGTTTCCCGCTCATAGCCGCCAGCAATATAGTAAGTATTAGATATATGGATTCACCCCAAAAATTCGAAATTGAGTTTTCAACAGATCTTCACGTTTTAGAGTCCCCTGATCCCAAAAAACATATTTTTTTTCATTGGTCTGTGTGTCTGTCTGTCTGTGAACAGAATATCTCAAAAACGAAAAGCGGTATGGCGTTGAAACTTCATATATAAGTTTGTGTACTATGTATATGAGACAGCAAGCTTTTGAAAAAAATCGCATAACCGGAAGTAGGTGTTTACTCTTGTGATTTTTCAGTTTTTTTCGATTTTTTGAAAAACTGCTCTGACGATTTTTTTTAAACTTTACATTTTTATTAAATTTTGAATGTGTATTGATGTGAGATAGGTGATTTTCCAGTTGAATACTTCTAAAATGGGTTTCTTTTGTTTTTTTTTTGTCTATTTTTTTTATTAACTCTTATTTTAAACAGAACACCCGGTATATTATTACATTTTTGAATTCAGCTTAAAATTCTAGAGAAAATTTGTCTCTTCAACTAACGCTCTATTTTGTACCATTTTTGCAGAATTTGTAATTTTTGAAAATTTTTAACAAATGCTTAAAACATTTTAAATCAAATTTTTGGCTAATTATAAGATCACTGTAAAAGGAAGTTGTGTGCGTGTATCACACCAGATTTTTTCTATAATAATTTTCAAGGTCAACTTTCTAGGGGATAAGTTGCATTCCTACAGGGTCCCTAGTTTTAATAATGTTGGTACATAGATTTTTAGTTCTTTTCTTCCATTAAATGTCATAATTTAATATCGCTTGCTTCATTTTTGCATTTAAAGTATTTCTTGGTTTTCTTTATTTATCCGATTTTATTGATGATGATGATTCCATGTTAAAAAAAGAAATTTGTCAAGAGTTAAAATTAAGAAACTTTGACATTCAAAATTGACACATAACCATAATTTTGAAAAAGTTCTACCAACAGGAGGTATGAACATTTCCTAGCGTTTTAATCACGTGTCTACCAGCATTGTAACACTTTGACAGTTATTATAGAAAAAAAACGTACTTTATGTACAAATGAAAGCTGTATTTAAAGGCTTGGTTTCTATTCTTAAATTACACAGTCTACCATTAATAGGTTTAAAACTCATAATCTTTATTTTGTTATCCACTAGGAATCCTGTGCCATTGCTACCCTCTTTTGATTCCCCTTAGTATAGCATTTTAAAGTCTCTTTTATTTATTTTTCCTTGTCCTTACCTTATCTCTTGGACAGCTGCTAATCCACTCCGTATCTCTTCAGTTCTTTGACTACTTCTATCATCTTCCCAGGTGTTAGCATTGTTCTTATGTTCCATCTTGCTATTTTTATTTTTTTGCTATTCCTCTTTTTGCTCTTCATTTTTATTTGCTTCCTATTCATGTCCATATCTGTTGCATTAGTCTTCCGTTTAATCCTTTCCTGCTCCTGCAATATCAGTTTTTTGGTTGTTTTTCGTATTTCTCCGGATTACAATGTTGAAGTTTCTTATCCTTTTTGTTCCATTTGTATCGCTGGTTATTTATCGTACATGTGATATCCAATTATTACTTTGTTCCCGGTTTCTTTTTCTTCTTTGGCAGTTTCTATTATTCTAGCTTGTATTTCCCTTTCCTTTTTTGTTAAATCATTTTTTATACAGATACTTTGTTCTTTAAGCTTCTTTTTATTATCATTACATCCATTTTTTTTTAAATGTTTCTACTGTTGCAACGATGATTCTTTTTTCCGGTATTTGTGCTATCTTATAAGCTTCTTATTTTTGCTTGTACATTAAATTCATTTTTCAAAACAAGCTCAATCTCTTCTGCTCTTTCTTCGCTTGTTTTCAGTTCTTTTATTACTATGTTGTTTTTTCGCTTTTTCTGTTCTTGTTTTTCTATTTTTCCATTTCTTCCATTCTTTCAGTCAATTGTTGTTTTTCTTGTTGCCATATTTTCTCTTTTTCTTTAAGCTCTTTTATTTTCTTTTTTAACTGTTTTAGTTCTTTTTTATTCTCTTGAAATCTTTAATTCATTTCTTGCCTCATTTTTCAAATTTCCTTTAATATTAGTTCATCGTTACTCTTTTGTGCCTTGACTGGTGATCTTATCATCCGTTTACTTCTTCCAAATGCTTGTGCTTCTTCCTCGTCGTCCTCGTACTGTCTTCTCTTGTTTTTATCATCTGTTGATTTTCCTTCACTCGTTTTTTCTCGTTTTTTAAGTTGTTTGCCGCACTCGTGTAAGTTCAAGGTCCCAGTCAACCCGTCGTAGACCCGACTCTTATCAGCGTTGCTGTTTTATTTATTAGTTTTGTAAACACCATGATATCAAACTATAAACACGTATCTATTTACCTGTACCATACAACTTACCTATCACTGCATTAACATTTTCCGGTTATTGCACCGCAGCTATTAGATTTCTAGCAGCCTAGCAAGCAATTCCGGGCTTATAACTGCTTGTAAAGGGAGTAGCTATCTTTTTATCGCAAAATCCCTTGTTAAGTATCACTTACACCAATGCGTACAGTTGGAATTTTACTGACACAGTATTTAGCACTCACCAAGGCACTGAAGTTTAGCTTTTTATCACGAATGTGGATCTAGTTGCGCCAAGGCAAATAAACCACATGAAGGATAAAAAGGAACTTCAGTGCCGAGGTGTACTTTATGTTTTATTTGAAATCGAGAAATCGTGAAATTACAACATTTTAACCAACATTTGTAGGTTATGTAAACGTCGGTTGACGTTTATCTGTCGCCTCGCCGTCTACAAAAAAGTCGTAAAACAATGGATTACTTTATTGCTGATTTCTCATATTTTAATGACAATTCCGAGGTACTTTAATGCCAATTTCAAATAAAATATATTATAAAACTCTGGCAATGCACTATTTACATCATCTTGATTCAAAACTGATGTCCAGTCTGCTGTACGAATCAGGTCCATGAAGAGTTCGAAATTGCTACGTTTGAAATTATAGTACATACTCAACAGTTTTTGTATTTTTAACTTTAATTTGTGTTTTAAAAGAGATATTAATAGACAAAGTTGGATGATGTGGCTCTTCCCAGAGTTTTATTATTGCAATTTTTAATGTTGTTGCATAACTCCAATGAATGTGAATTTAACTCATCTAAAAATGTTTTGTAGGTTTCATTAAACGTAATCATGTTACAATTATTTAATTTAATTTGCCATATATTACCTAAGTTAAAGTCGCCAATTATCAACAAATCACTTATATCTTCGTTCATGTAATCTTCAATAAATTCAAAAAACTCTTTGTACACATCGCACTTTGATCTAGGTTGTGTTTACCTGTTAACTCAAAATTGCCATCACTTCTAACCAAATTATAAATAGGTATTTAGATCCAAAATTTCTGCATTTGAAATGTTGTTAGTCAACCAAGTTTCGGTTATGCAAATTACATCATAATGTCCTTCGGCAGTATAAATAAAAAAGTCCTGTAACTTTTCTTTAATACTTCTGCAAATTTGATAAATTAAAGTTATTTCAGACATATAAAATTCACCTTATACTGAAGTAACTATTTTATGCTAAATAAATTTTCTTATCTAAAGGAAATACAACTAAACAGTTATAACAAAAACAATTATCTACAGACGAGGCAAGAAACACAAGCAATTCGTTCGTAATCAACGAGAAAGAAAAACTCACTCGAATTTGCAGTTGACACGGCTAATCAGATTTATAATCTTTGCATATGTTTTCGAGTTCCTTCATATACCTAATTAGTATCGTTTGCCACTCCTATTGATATTAATAACACCACCACACACAACCGTGTGTTTTTGTAGCCGAACTTTTCACTTACAGCACTTATAACATCCATTCTACTCTTGATTAGGTCTTCTTTGATTACCATTCCCGACCCCTTCAGTTTTTTCTTAGAAAAAAAGACCATGGATTGGTGATGATAAATGGTAAACTTTGCAATAAGAGCTCTGGGTTTTCTTCTGTTCGCTCCTACCTTTCTGATGCAATGGCATTTATTGATATGATCTTTGGCGATTGCCAAACTTAATTGGTTGTTAAATACATTTAGAACTGCCTTTTCAACATCCTCATTGGCTCGTCCTTAATACCAAACACACGTAGATTATTACGTCGTGTGTATTGTTCAAGGTCATCCACGGTGTTGCGTAATTCTTTGTTTTCATCTTGTAGGCGGCTCAAAGATTTTTCCATTTTGTTATACTTGTCAAACAGCTGGTCCATTTTCTTTTCTATTTTGCCAATCACCATTTGGCACAACTTGTCTGCTAGAGCTTGTAGTATGCCACTATCAGCTAGACATTCCTTTATCGACTTTTTAGCCATATCTACTGTCTTTTTGTTGGCTTTGTGTAAAAACCATTATGATACTATTTGATAAAATTTAATTTTATCTAGGAAACACGAACTATTTAAAATTTATGCCGGAGCTACACACAGCGTGTCTAACTTCTACGAGCACACATCTGCATTAAAATAATGCTTTGAAATCGTCCTGCAAAATATCAAAAATGTCTCGCTAGTCCAGAATTCCTTTCACTCCATTAGTATATTCTTATATATGTGGTTTTATTTTGCGTTAGATATTTGACAAATTGTAAAAGCTAATTCACCTTAAAATGCACTCGTACGATTGAATACACCCATCGAATGGCGGCTGTAGTCTTTGTAGCCTCTCGCTCGTACAACAACTGTATATCTGTATATATTTTGTTACTTTCCCCTCCCCCTCTCGACAGAGCTTTCAATAGTTGGCAGTAGTGATGGGAAGTTTCGATACGCTTGCGGAATCGTTCATTCCATTCCCATTCTGCAAGTGGAACGAGTCCATCGGATTCGTTCCTCTGAACGAAATTGAAATTGGATGTGCATTTCAGCCATCTGCGGTCCACGGTCACTCCGAACTCGGAACAAACAACGCACCGCTCTCCTCGCATTCTCGGCTTCTCGGTATAGGTTGGATGTTTCCTCTTTAAATTCCTGATTAAATTTGCTGATGCACCACCTTTGTAGGAATATGTGCCACTATAGAATGTACATTTCGCAATATTTCCGTGTACCACATTAAACAGGTTCCAAATTTTACTTTGTGTTTTATTTCTTTTTACAATCGAAGTTAATAATAATGCACTTGGTGAAAAGACAAATAGAACAGAATGAAGCAACAATCAGAATACAGACGAAGAAAGTTACAGCCACTGTTGGAAGGGCGAAAATTGTAAAACTAAAAACCTAAAAATTTGGTAATTCAGTATGTTTTTGTTTCAAACCTCAATTGAGGAACTACAAAGACGCCAAAAGCCATAAATCAGTGATAACTGATAAAAACACATGAAACTCAGGCCGTGTCATGTGTCCAAGCTCTAAAACGAACACAATCATTGTTTGCTGTTCCGGGTCAACCTTCACAAAACGTATTGCATTGGATTGAATAACGCAATGCCAAAGGAATGAATGTCCGCGAGAATTGACTACTTCGTCATCTTTTCGAACAAATCCGGACTGGCAATTTGGATTCGATCCAAATCGATCCTGACCCGGATTCGATCCAAATCGATCCTGATCCGGATTCGATCCAGATCCGGATTCGATCCAAATCGATCCTGACCCGGATTCGTTCCTTTGTACCGAGTCCAACCTGATCGACACATCACTAGTTGGCAGCATTAATTTAAATGAATTTTTAAAAAGAATGAATTATATTTATGCACAAGAACAAGCTGGAAATAATTTTCATAATGAAAAATTGGTATTATTATACCGGGTGTCCATTCTCAAAGTCGAACATAGACAAATTAACATTAGTGCATTCAGTCGTTCTTCATTGCAATAATTTATTTGTCTGTAGGATAATTTTAATAGACGTTGACAGAAAATACCTGATTGACGCCAACTAATTACCAATTTTTTTGACAAATGCTATCGAACGTGAAAAGCAAGGCATAGCATATTTAAAAATTCCCAAGTTTTAAATTAGTATTTTAAAATAAAAATCGCATCTTCAATATTATTATTGGTATCATTTGATGCGTAATAATTTTATCTTTCCATTGATACCAGTACCTTCTCTGTAAGTTGAATTGGCGAGCAGGAATCGGCAAAAACGTTCAATACAATGTTAATCGCCTATGTTCGACTTTGAGAACGGACACCTGGTATATTTATTCATTAATAAGTTAGAAAATATAATTGATTCACCTAAAGATATTGAATATTTGTTTCAAATTTACCTAAAAAAACTGGTGTGATACACGCACACAACTTCGTTTTACAGTAATCTTGTAGTTAGTCAAAAATTTGTTTTTAGCTTCTCTACTACATTGTATAAAAATACCCAAAAAAAATAATAATCCAGCAGTGATCATTTTGTTTTCTATACCGGGTGTCCGTTCTCAAAGTCGAACATAGGCGATTAACATTGTATTGAACGTTTTTGCAGATTCCTGCTCGCCAACTCAACTTACAGGGAAGGTAATGGTATCAATGGAAAGACAAAATTATTACGCATCAAATCGTACCAATAATAATATTCAAGATGCGATTTTTATTTTAAAATACTAATTTAAAACTTGGGAATTTTTAAATATGCCATGCCTTGCTTTTCAAGTTCGATAGCATTTGTCAAAAAAATTGGTAATTATTTGGCGAAAAAACAGGTATTTTCTGTCAACGTCTGTTAAAATTATCTACAGAAAACTGAATTATTTCAATAAAGAACGAGTGAATGTACTAATGTTAATTGCCTATGTTCGACTTTGAGAATGGACACCCGGTATAAATAAACAATTTAAAATTGCAAACTTAAGAGCATGTTTAAAGTTTGAAAGATTTAAAAATTGAGAAACCATATAGAACTTCAAATTTTGAAATACTTCAAACTAAGTATGGTAGAAAAATAAGTGTTGTTTTGGATGACAAATTTAAAGTTATTTTACTTGATAGATTCACAACAAAATTTGAATATGAAATTGAAGCAATGAAATTAAGATTTGTTTATTAAGGTTGTAAATAGTAGGTGATGAAAAAGAAGTTCATGAAATTATTTTTCCATAATTTTCTCTCTATAATTTTCTTACTTAAATTGTAGTCAGTTTGGAGAATGCCATAAAAATGTTAATGGTAATTTAGAAAGTGGAAATCATTAAAATTGTAGTGAAAACTGTAAATCATGACCAAATTTAGTCACTTGTGGAGTGAAAATGATAATTTTGTAAATGTGACCCACAAACCACGGAATACATACTACTAATTTGAAATAGAAAAGGGCTTTAATAGAATCCCGAATTTATTTTACAATATTATTATTAACCAGTTAATTTTTTGTTCATTCTTTTCCATTTCTAGTTTTTCAACTTGAGTACCACTACTAGTTTTCAAATTATGACTGAAGACCTGTGTGCCAAAATAACACGTGAGCAGATTTTTTTTATCGAAAAGGCCGATATCAAACATGGTTCACTTCCTCTAAGTTGTAGAATTGCAAATCTAATAAGTTTATGCAATCTTTTACGCAACAATTTGACAATAATTCATGCTAACTGTTTAGTTTGAATAAACTAACATTTTTATTATTGTATTTTGATTTACTAAATAATCTTTGTGTTCTAATTATATTTTTATTTTGCAGCTTCTTGTAATTCTATAACCAAGAGAATTTGATCCGTAGCCATAGTTGATATCAACCCTTTTGATAAAAACAACATCACCTGTTTATTTTGTACACATGTTGTAAACTGCCCTGTATAAATATCGCATATGTAATTAATTATAAATACATACAACTTTATTTTATTTCTTTTAACGATTGTAATTGCCATGTAGTACAATATACTATCTGAACATGCGCAAAATTTGTTTGCTGTCCTTATACATATCTACTGAAACTTTGAAATTTAAATCATGAAGAATTCTATTAAAATTTCCAGTCCTCCAGCAAAAATGAGTTTCCTCCAATTAAAAGCAAAAAAGACTGACCTGGATCAGACCAGAATCTCGTCGCCAATCATATCTCCCCGATCACTAGACTCCAGTTTGGGTGGAAGTTCTCCCCCTAGCGAAAAGTACGACGTTGACACGCTATTTCAGACGGTAAAAGATGGTGACCACGAGAAACTTGCTCTCATTCTAGGTAAGTCTAAATGAACTTCCCGATACGGTGTTAATTTGAATGTGGTATTCAGGCTCGCACGGTGTTCCGTTAAGCACGCCTGTGGAGGAGCTCGACGGGGGCACAGTCTTGCATTACGCCGCCCTGAACGGCATGCTGTCCACTGTTCACATGCTTGTAGTAGCTGGTGCCGAGTTGGACATATTTGATAAGGAGCAAAACACGGCCCTTATGTGTGCAATACTTGCTTTCAAGAATAGCGTTGTTAAATATTTGATCAAGGGGGGTGCAAGCATTACGTTGAAAGTAAGTTGACTTTACATTTTGTTTTTTTCAAGTTTCTATTACAGTGAAGGAAAGAATTACTTAAAAATTGTTTGGAATTGAATTTTTCAAATTATTTTTACTTTAAATGCTTTTGTTTGCTTATATTTTAAAAGCTACGGTGCCATCTTACTTTTTATCCATATAAATATTCCATTTTCCTATTTTTAATAAACCACATCCATGTACTGATCGAAAAACAATACGACCAATATATTACCAAAGTCAGAAGCTGTAGAGAGGTAGATGCCGACTAGGACCATTTTATGTTAAGTCTCACTTCACGCAAGGCTGTATATATAGAGACAAGAAAGACTTTCAGAAGATCAGAAAGAAAATACAAGGTAGAAGACAGTTTTAAAGAACAGAAGAAGGAAAACATTATAGAAGAAACATTATCTCTGAAAAAGGGAAACATGAAAAAAAGGTTTGATAAGAACTGTGAACACACACTTAAGAAGAGAAACAAAGCAAGAGAGAACATGTTAAGAATAAAAACCGAGAAAAATACAAGAGTATGTCCAGAACAAAGAAGATCTAAAAAGATATTAAGTGACATAAAAAGAGGCATAAAGAGAAAGAGATAAGGGAATTAGGGGAAAATTGTAAAGCTAAAGAAATAAGACATTTTTCAGGAGGTGAAAAAGGCAAAAGAAACAAAAGCCAAGATAACATATACGAGAGGCATGAAAGGAGACCTTAATAGGAGATGAGGTACAAATTGTGGGATGGTGGTGAGAACACTTTGAGGAACAAAAGACAGAACTAGGAGGAAGAGGAAGAGACAGACCTCGATCAAAGAGAAGAATAAGCAACAGGAGGAAGTACCAACTCTTGAAGAAGTAGAGAGAATAATCCAGAGAATGAAAAATAACAGGATTTTTGTGGAAAATAATAAAACAAGAGAGCAAGTCAAGTATGGCAGAAAGCCAACAATAAAAGAAGTACACGAACTAAGAATTAGACACAGTATATAAAGTCTTAGCTACATTGATACGAGATGCAAACACGCAGAGAATACACTAGGAGTGTACTAGACGGGCTTCAGAGTTAGTTGATCAGTGATAGACCAAATATTTGTATTAAAACAATGCAAAGCAATTTCTACGAACACAAAGTACCTTTATCTACGACAGTGTATAAAATTGCTCACTCGCGTTTTAACTCTACCCCGCTCGTGACTAAAGAGTAGCTTTACGCACTTGTATCGTAAATTACTATTTTGCAACCGTCTTAAAAGTCATTACTTTTAATAGCGGCATCTGTCTTTGAAGCTAAAGTTTTTCTTACTATCCGCGATGCTCCTTGAATTTATGCAAGCCTTCGATTTTTTTAGGAATTACTTCTTGCACTTCTTCAGGACGCACTTTGGAACATACATTGTATAAGGTTGTTTTACTGAAGGGGGTTTACACTTGATGAGAGGAGAGGAAGGATGATAAAATGTGACTAGAGTAGCCAGGCTAAACTACCCCTTAGACATTCTTTGCCTGCGTCGGTCACAAGTGAATACACATCAGAGTTTAGAAGTATATTGAAAATTATTAAACAAATACAGTCTTTATATGTGATTACATGTATGTCATGTTGCTGCTTGTTTAACTTAAAACCTAGTATTGGTATAGGCACAAAAACATGACGTTCGCATAATAACACTCCGCCGGTCAACAATGTGTGTAAATCTGACCTAGTGATAGTATTAAATATGCGACAGTCGACATAAATGGTAAATTTTTAATGTGTGATTATTGGCTCCCCTAATTATGTTAGAGTTAAAGTGTACAGAAGTTTTTTTTTGTAGAGAAACCCTCTAATACATTTTAACCAACATTTGTAGGTTATGTTTCTGCGTGAATACTTAGAAACTAGGGGAAGGCCCTAAGAATGTTTTATGCCTAAAAACGGCACAAAATTAGTCCCTTTACAAAATACGAAAAAATAAATTGTAGGAAAAAAAACTTACACGAATACACGGGTTGGGTCTGACAGGCCCAAACCCCTTCTGGCTGCCAAACGACAGATGAAATTAAAACAAATTAAGGAAAACATGTCTTTATTAAAGTTAGGAAGGTACCAAAAAGCTAAAGAAATTAAACAAATTATTTTAAAAAATACAACAAATAATATATTTGCCTGGGCCTCACAGACCCAGCCCGTCAACCGGAGGGTTTAACAATGCTCTAGCTATTGCATGAGAAAATTCTTATCTGCGAGGGTTAGGTTTTAACACCCAGTATAGAATTTACTGTTGAGTATAAATTTTACTCAAGTATGGCTTGCATCCGACAGTTTAACCTGTAACTGTAACAAAAATGAATGATCGCACAAATTAGCATAGTTTGAACTCAAAATACCAACAATCAACAAATTTCGCGTGAGGTAAATATGCAATGCAAATTATGACGTAATACGGCTAATCTGTTTTGTTTTTCTGACGTCAAAAGGATGCCGACTTGGATATTGTTTCAATTACCGGTTCTGGTGTATAAATCTGTCGCCACCCGCAAAATCAAACGTCTCTATCGTAATAAAAATCTTCTGGAACGAAGCTGGGACAGGAAAACTCTCTTTGGACTTTGTAAAATGTCTATTCTTGCTGCAGCCCAAAACTAATGGGCCCCCGGATCTGCTTTCCTGTTAAAATTTACCTTATAAGTGGAGCTTCGATGCTGGCTCGACAAATGAAGGGACGCCTCAGCTCTAATAAATCTAGTGATGGCTTTCTGCTTCAAATTTCTGGAAATAGGCACTAAGGAGGGTCTGCTCTACTCATTGGTCACAAATTTCAACTGCCTGCAGCCCCAGAACTCGAAAAGTGTCCTTGATGTCAGACGCACCTGGTCAAATCTTGCAGCACAGATCCCTCTTCGCTGGGATATTTTACACACAGATGGACAGCACACTGAAGATAATTAAAAACAACTTTTCGACTTCAACAGAAAACTTTTATATTCGAAAATTTACAATATTCTCTTAGCCAAACTTCCACACAGCTCAATTTTACATGGCTTGGGTTCACAACAATAAAAAATGAACATTAGGTAACTTAGCAACTAATACATCAATTGTTCTTGATGTAAGATTTGATACAATTATTTGACTTAGAAACTAAACTGTTTTCGATAACTGTCAACCGTAGCACTTTGTAACTTAAATGCTTTTAATCACTTTAGTTTTAATTGCACTGTTTTCACGAGTTTTGATTAGCACTGCACTATTGTTCTTTGTTCTAACTTAGTTAGCCTTATTATGCTGTTTGCATTCTATGCTTCCTTTATATCGCTTTTCACCTTTCAGCTGCGTTAGCGTTTTGGTGGCTTTATAAAATTTAACCTTAACGCTTCATATAATTTTCGTACGTCTCAAAATATCTCTGTATTATATTAAATTCACATTATTGTTTTGACTTTTCAATATTAACTTTGCCAGTCCACATAAATTAAGAGCATTTGCCATAACGAGCACATTTTATGAAAATTAAGTCAAAACGTAACCCTTTCGGTACTGCTTTAATCTAATGCAAACCTCTTTCAATCAAAATATAGCTACTGCTAATCATAATTTGTGCATTTATTAGTGTACAATTACTTTAATGTTGCAATAAACAAAATATCAACTCTGTGCCTATTTGAAGCTTTATTTCATTTTCGTCTTAGTTATGCACCCAGAATCGCTGTGGGTATTAAACCATTGCAATATATACAGTCAAATCCGCTTATAACAAACCCACTTTTAACAAACTCTCACTTGTAACAAACAAATTGAAAAGTACCGTCAAAACTTCCATAAGGTACACGTTTTTTGTAGTTTTCAAGAACTTACATACAACGAACTTCCGGATAAAACAAACCAAAATTTGCCTGAGAAACTACAGAAATTACCGCTTATAACAAACTTCTAAAGAAAACGGGACATCCCCGACTTAAGAACTAAATATGTACATACGAGCGGTGCTGTGCTGTTTATTGCCAAGTTACGTGCCCGTATGTGTAAATAAATAAGTATATGTACACAGACATAGCACAAAGCAGTTTCAGTTTAGCTCTTTAAATCTTTTACGTTACAAAATAAATACGAAATTGTTACTTGTTTGCAAAGTGGAGTGAAACAAAGTGAAATATTAGATTATTGTAAAATAAAAACGTAGCTTTTATAAAATATACAATATACAACCATTTATTTCATTTGATGTTCTTTACATATAATAAAATTTAATTCTTGATCGTTTTATTTACAAATTATATAGAATTTTTTGTCGATTATGAATTCTGGGTATAACAAACCGATTTTGATGTTAAGCGTTGAAACTTCAAACAGCAGTTTTGCGTGCCGTTTCAAATTCACAGACTTAGCCATCAATATTCAATAAAATGTCTGTTTTTATAAAAATTATAGAAATCGTTCTATTCCATAAGTTTTTATAAAAACCTTTTATGTGACGTCATAAAAATAGAGACGCCGTAAACAGATAATTTGATGACATAATTTTTATAAAACTGGGCTGTTACACTATCAAAATCCAGTTTATAAAATTGTTTAGAAAAATGTTTATAAAATTTTTTACAGCGGGACAAGAGTTTAATAATACAACCATAGTCAATTGTAATTAACGAGATTGAAAATGTATGTGGACAGATTATTTATTACTATTAATTACTGCTATTCTTCTTTTTTACTTTTTTCATTCTAACCTTTAATTCTATTGACAGGTTGTGAACTGATTGTATGTCTGCTCCTGGATACGTTTTCACAGAAGTGTAGCTGTTTCTATATCTCTGATTTACAGGATGTAATCGATTTGATTTCTCACAATCATGTCCGGAGTGTCCCATCGTTGCTCTTCAAGTATACAGCCTTCTTGGTGGGAGGTCGAAGAAGGTATTTAGTACTATAAGATGTTGTTCGTTCGCAAAAACACTTACGCCCGTATTCATAGTCGTTCGCCAGCGGATCGCCGGCGACTCGCCAGAGTTTCGTTATGAATAGTATGTTGGCGGCACTGTACGTCTATGTCAAATTCAAGGTTAGCAGGTTATATTTTGTGTCAGTTTCTGTCAAAACTTACTGAAAACCTAACCTGATCACCTCGAATTTGACATAGACGTACAGTGCCGCCAACATACTATTCATAACGAAACTCCGGCGAGTCGCCGGCGATCCGCTGGCGAACGACTATGAATACGGCAATTAGTCTTTCTCCCTTTTCGTTTCTATCACCCAGCCCGTTTGGTCCACTATGTTTTCTAGTTCTTCCTTTTCCCACTTTTGCATTCAAGTCCCCCATTGTTATTGTAATATCTTGTTTGGGGAGCTTATTCAATATTTCTGATATCTGTGAGTAAAATTGTTCCACTTCCTCATCAGTATAGTCAGTAGTTGGAGCATACCGGGTGGCCACTTTCAAACTGGAACATAGGAATTTAGCATTGTATTTAACAGTTTCATGAATTCCTGCTCGCCAATTCGACCTACAGAAAATGTTTTGGTATCAATGGAAAGAGAAAATTATTACGCATCTAATGGTATCAAAAATGTAATTGTTTTTGTCAATTTTCATTGAATAACATTAATTAAAAGTTTTCATGTTTTTACTTTCTCGCATACGGTAGTATAGAGAAAGTATTGTAATCGTCAAAAAAATCGACTTCGAGATTTTGACGAATCTTGACGTTTTAGACCTCCTAGAGTCCGAAAAAACCATTTTTCGAATTATGTCTGTGTGTGTGTATGTGTGTGTGTGTGTGTGTGAACACGATAACTTAAAAACGAAATAAGCTAGACCCTTGAAATTATGTACATAGTCATTATTCAAAATTTGTAGATTCCTATCAAATTTTGAGCGAAATCGGTTAACTGGAAGTGGCACTTTACCTAAACAGGTAGTGGTACCTATTCAAGTAAAGTACCAGTTTGCTTCAAGGTATTTGCACGAAATTTTGCACATACATTTATTATTGAGAAAAACACCAATAGTTATCAGTACCAAGGCGAATGCGAGAAAGTCTAGGGGAGCACACTCCCGATTTTTTAAATATGGGTTGCCTTGACTTGAAAACAGTTGACAGCTATACTCAAATTAATTTATTTGATGACATTCAGAGTTAGTTCGGAAGTTTTTATGAAAATTAACAATACTGCATTGTTGTCTTGTTTAGATTCAAAGTCTTTGTAAACATCAATAGATTCACACTCAACTGTTTCAAAATTATGATGATTATCTAATATATCTAAATGATTAACCACATTCATAAAGTAGGTGTCTGTATTCCGAAGAGCAACTTACTTAATTACTGGAGTAAGAACTGATTACTATTTATAAATTAAAATACAATTTTTGTAATAATAGAAAAAGGAAAGTAAACAAATTAGCATATACTTTGATAGTACCAACACAGCAGAAGCGCAGCGATTCGACTCGTGCTATCTCGTCTAGTTCTTTAAGCGTAGAGGACTTTGTGTACGGTGTTATTGCTTTTGAAGAAGATACTCCCATCACGTGTCCACACGTTGCTGGATTTATAAATATTTATCGCTTTATGCAGCACTTGATACCTAATTTTGGTTAAATTTTTATGGATTGTTATTCCAGAACCTTTTAGATTTTTTCTGAGGTTTAGCACTTCCTTCATAGTTTTATAGGATAAAAACTTCACAATTATAGCACGAGGTTTTCCATTGTTATTAGAGGTCGGAAGTCGATGGCATCGGTCAATATCAGCAGCATGAAGTTGTAGGCCCATTTTTGTATTAAATATTTGCAGTAGGACGACTTCGGTGTTTTTACTTTGTTCCTCCACGACGCCAAATACTCGTAGATTGTTTCGACACGTGCATTGCTCTAATGCATCATTTTTAGCAGCTTGAACTTCAAGTAGTTTATTTTTTGCTCTAGATCTCTTCGCCACAGTTTTAGATATATTTTCACAGAGAATTTTTAATATAGCTTCTGAGGTTAAAATTTTCTCTACTACACGTTGCACCAGGTCTTCATCGGCTTTACTGTGGGTTGTTATACCCTCCATATTTGGCATTCTGATTTAAGTTTGGTAAGGTTATTTTAACAAGATAGCCAAATTAAATATAAAAGCGGAGGTTTTAATGCGCACTGCTGAATTTAGCACCTCTATTCACTACGAGTGCACATGACCGAGTATATAAAGCAATATTGAGATTCTATAAAGATTCCAGAATAAAGTGCTCAGATGCATAGTAAACGGATCATGGTACGTGCCTAATTGTGTAATACAAAGTGACGTTAATATTGAAACAGTGAAAGAAGTAATCAAAAAGAATTGTGTGCAATATGAAGACAGACTATCTGTGCATCCCAATAATTTAGCTATCCAACTTTTAGATAATAATGAAACCAGAAGAAGACTTAAACGTTTGAAACCCTCTGATCTGTCATCCAGGTTTGACTAGTTTATTAACATGTTGTACCTCCTTATAGTCCGGGAGCCAGTGAACTTTTTGTTACGTCATAAGGTAAACGGCTAAATTATACTTCATGAATTAGTTTTTGTGCTAAAGTAAACGAAAACTGATTTCTGCAATCCCAAATCCGGGGATAACATTTAGGGTTGTGATGTGAAAGTTGTCGCAATTAACAACTATTTTACGTCATTTTTAAATGCAAAATACAAGTTCCCATCAAAAGTTTGATTAACACAGAGCAATAAAATATGTTTCTGGAATGTGGAATCCGGGGATAACCCCTTCTGCAAAGAGGGTGAATATGTAGGGTTACACAAAAAATCATGTACTGGCAACTTAACTAAAAACTTAGAATGAAAAGATTTGTACATTCCATCAAAAAATCTTTCCAGAGATCACAGTAAGGCTGCTGAAACCCAGAGCAGCACTGAAAAACATCTCAATACAACACAGGAGAGTACTACTTCATCGTTAGTTGCTCTAGAAAAAGTTTCTTTTCTGATCCAGTAGACCTCGAAACAGACATCGAGACGAGGGTTTCGGAAGCATCTACGATTCCTCGATCATGCCTTTTTTGTAGTTTATCTCGTAAACGTTCTAAAGGTCGTGTTTATTACATTAATTTGTGGAAATTGTACTATTTTGTGTAAAGAGGTAATGCTGGTAGCACTTGAGAAACACGATAACAACATGCTTGAGAAAATTGAGAATAGTTAGAAAATTTCGTGTATATTTATTGTTGTACAAATCGCATTGATTTGTTGAATATAATAACGTGAAATTGACTCGGCACGACAAGTTACTTTTGAGGCGCTTGCAGAAAGTCATGTCCCCGGAGTTTGTTATGCAGAATATCATTTTTGTAATGTTTAATGTTCGCACTAGTGCATGCAAAAAGAATTTTTCATTTATCTTACAAAATTTTTTACAACTTCAACCCTATATATTCACCTTCTTTGCAGAAGGGGTTATCCCCCAATTCCACATTGCAGAAATATATTTTATTGCTATGTGTTAATTAAACTTTTGTAAGCAATTTGTATTTTGCATTTAAAATGACGTGAAATAGTCGTCAATTACGACAACTTTCACAGTGCAACCCTTACACCCGTATGCATGGTCGTTCGCCGGCGACTCGCCGGAGTTTCGTTATGAATAGTATGTTGGTGGCACTGTACGTCTATGTCAAATTCGAGGTTAACAGGTTAGATTTTGTGTTAGTTTCTGTCAAAACTGACGGAAAACCTAACCTGCTAACCTCGAATTTGACATAGACTTTCAGTGCTGCCAACATACTATTCATAACGAAACTTCGGCGAGTCGCTGGCGAACGACTATGTATACGGGTGTTTTATTAATGTTATCCCCGGATTCGGGATTGCAGAAATCGGTTTTTGTTTACATCAGTACAAAAACTAATTCATGAAGTTTAATTTAGCCGTGAGCCCAATGACATAACAAAAAAGTTCACTGGCTCCCGTACTATTAAAGTATAAATGTATATATGTAACCCTACGATTAGCTCATAACTAATTTTATAAGAAAAGAGAATCAGCGGTGGATTATTCTTGGCAAGACAGTAGTAGTTTAGTTGCTTAACTGTTAATTGAAACATCTACCTATTGTTAAGCTATAACAGATTGTAAATAAACCATGAAACTTAAAAAAAAAACGTTCATTCTAATACAAATGTGGCCCAGACTTGGGGTGCTGCTAAAGAAACTAAGTAGCACAACACGATATTTCACTCCATTCCATTCCGGCATGGTGTGTATGTGGAACTTCACTTCGTCCACTGTTTTCCCTCTCCAGCCATCTTTTTAACCTCCTGGATTGATATTCTTATTTTTTTTTGTTATTAAGATCTTTTTCGAATAAAACAAAGATGATTTAAGAAATAAAGTAATGACAACTCCACATAATGGCTTCCTAAGTACTGCAACATTAAGACACAGACCACGAAAGAGGTGGAAAGACTACCTTGTATAACCTCTGGACAAAATTAGAGGGTAATTTCACTACCATGACTAGGTTTTTGCTCAGAAACGGAATTAGAGCATTCAGATTAAATTCTTATTTACCTTATTCAACTTCTTAGTATGTTTTTTGTTATAAATTTAGTTGTTGATATGTTTATATTATACTAATATTTAAGCTATATTGAATTTCATTGTTGTGTGTTATGTAAGCCACACCAAATTTGAGAAGTTTATTATATATAACCAGTTATGAGGTCCCCATGTGGTGCATTGTCATTTTGGACACAATGCGATTGCAATTCTTTCAGTATTTGTTTGTGTACTTATGTTCCAATTTAAATTTCCACGCATTTTCTAAAAAATCCATTTGTCAGGGAACTGATGGCATGACAGCATTGCATTTAGCTGCAAAATCTGGAAATTTAACAGCATGCGAGCTGCTGATCGACGCTGCTTCGGGAATACGCAACTATGTGAACACAGCTGATGACGGTGGGTGGAGCCCTCTGGTGTGGGCTTGCGAACATGGCCACGTTGAAGTCGCCAGATTTCTTCTCTATAAAGGGTCTGATCCATTGTTGCGGGACGTCGAACAGAACGTTGCCTTACATTGGGCAGCATTTAGTGGCAGTGCAGACATTGCTGAGATGTTGCTGAACAGCAAAAGTGACGTCAATGCCATCAACGCACACGGCGATTCGCCTCTGTAAGTCAATTAAATTTGTGTTATGCTTGATGACTATATTTCATTCCCATCTAGGCACATTGGGGCACGGCAAGACATGTACAGCTGCATTCTCATTCTTCTGGCTAGGGGGGCCAACGTCGCTTTGATGAACAAGACAGGGGAAACACCTCTAGATTGTACACAGGCTATGAGTGATTGTTATAATGCGATATCGCTCAATGTGCATTTACAAGAACTCGCTGGTCCCGACAGTAAACCTTCTCGAACACTTCTTACCAAGTTAGTTTGTTTTAATTTTTATGCGGGATGAGTGCCGCACATATTTTCTAAAGTATTAAAGGCTGGAAAGTTTGGCAAGCTGTAGGAAATACAGCTTGCTTGTTAAAAGAATTACTCAGGTCCTTAGTGACTGATCACATTCATTATGTACAGTAAACATTGGAAATTTACAACTAAACGACTACCTAGAACATACTCCTTAAAAATATGTACTAGCAAGACTTAATTATTAGAACAATGAAAATTCACTTTCTGGCTCACTACTACTATTTAGATTTATAATTATATATTCTGTTTGTGTATCTACAATAAATTTTTTTAATTCATATTCTTATATGGGTATTTCGCCACTCTGCAAATTAAAATATTAAACAACGAAAATATTAACAACGAACGTTTCGAGGGACAATCTGCCCTCGTTATCAACGAATAACAATTAAAACGAACAAGAACTTATCTTTTTTTCACTGGAAGGAAAAACGACCAACCTCCAATGAATTTTCTGACATTGACGTTTGTTGATATCTGTACCTACTTGATCTCATCTTTAAGAATCGATAGCCAACTATTGTCTAAAAATATTGAGAAAGACGACACGCATTTTTCTTCGTTAAGTAAAATGTATGCCGTTTTCTTAATTTTTCGCCTAGTTGACATCGATTCTTTAGACAAGATCTTTGTGTTGTCCCATTGTATTTTATGGTTTTCATCCCAAGCATGTTCTGTTTAATTTTATATTAAATTATTAATTATTTAGACATTGGGGCGTTTAAATATTTTATTTTTTTAATTTTAGGTTTTTAATTATTTATTTATTTTTCAATTAAGGGGCAAAATTAAGGTTAATTTTAATCTTAATTTTTATTTGAAAAAAAGATAAGTTCTTGTTAGTTTTAATTGTTATTCGTTGATAACGAGGGCAGATTGTCCCTCGAAACGTTCGTTGTTAATATTTTCGTTATTTAATATTTTAATTTGCAGAGTGGCGAAATACCCATATAAGAATATGAATTATGAATTCACGCCACAAAGAAGTTTCAGAGATTATCATAAATTTTTTTAATTGTACAACACTTTCCAGTCCTCTATCAGACTCGTTACAGCCTGAAATTCTTCTGATTATTTAGCACAGTAGTCTATTTAGGAATATTATGTTTTACTGAAGCCCCCCATATTAACTCAGTTGAATTAAGATGTAGGGAGTAGAGAGATAATCTCGATACCTTATGTTCGTGTAAGTAAAAGATGAAAAGGAAAAACAATATGCGATAGGGACAGAATCCTGCAAGGAACAAAAACCTTGAAAATAATCAAGTAGAAAAACAAGCCCAAAGGCAGAAGAATAATTAAGGGTTATATTCCGAGTGCATCAAGTTTAATCCGTTAAACTGCATATGACCTTCAATTTTGAAAATTTTGCCTAGCAAATGACTTGAGTGTCGATAATTCTTTATTTAGCATCTTGCTAATAACAACCACTATACAACATCAACAACGTCTAACAATGACTAGCCTTCGCTTAACAAATAAAAGTTTTAGATTTTGCTTAAATATTTTACAACACTTTTCGCTTTTTACTTCCTTTTACGATAAAGGAAGTATTGGATTCACCCCAAAAATTCGAAATTGAGTTTTCAACAGATCTTCACGTTTTAGAGTCCCCTGATCCCAAAAAACATATTTTTTTTCATTGGTCTGTGTGTCTGTCTGTCTGTGTGTCTGTCTGTCTGTGAACAGAATATCTCAAAAACGAAAAGCGGTATGGCGTTGAAACTTCATATATAAGTTTTGTGTACTATGTATATGAGACAGCAAGCTTTTGAAAAAATCGCATAACCGGAAGTAGGTGTTTACTCTTGTGATTTTTCAGTTTTTTTCGATTTTTTCAAAAACGGCTCTAACGATTTTTTTTAAACTTTACATTTTTATTACATTTTGAATGTGTATTGATGTGAGATAGGTGATTTTCCAGTTGAATACTTCTAAAATGGGTTTCTTTTGTTTTTTTGTCTATTTTTTTTATTAACTCTTATTTTAAATAGAACACCCGGTATATTATTACATTTTTGAATTCAACTTAAAATTCTAGAGAAAATTTGTCTCCTCAAGTAACGCTCTATTTTGAACCGTTTTTGCAGAATTTGTAATTTTTGAAAATTTTTGACAAATGCTTAAAACATTTTAAATAAAATTTTTTGCTAATTATAAGATCACTGTAAAAGGAAGTTGTGTGCGTGTATCACACCAGATTTTTTAATACTGGCACTTAAGTTATTATATTCTTTTTGACCCTTATGAAAAATTTAATTAATACAAATACACTTTTTTTGTGTCCTCAAGTAAAAGTTTTCTCTGTTTTGTGTTTCATGTTCATGTACATCACTACTCAAGATTAATATGTTCTGAAGATAATTTGGCATTTCTTTTTTTTATTATTTTATATATGAATATCATTGCTTGATATTTACCCAATTGCCTTACATTTAACCACCTTAATTCACTTAACATATCCTTGATTTTAGTAAATCTGTCACATTTCAAAATAACCCTCATACATCTATTCTGTAGCATCTGCAGTCTGATATTTTCGTACACGAGCCAACACTCCTAATTTATTGGATATTTTCTTACAGATGCAGTCTGCATGATAATTAAATTTTAAGTCCCTATCCACCATTATTCCCAAATACTTAATTTGTTCCACCACAGTTATTTCTTCATTTTCAATTGAAATTCTTGCATTAGACTCTTTGTAGATTTTGTATAATGACCTATTTCCCAACATCATAAATTTAGTTTTGGACACATTCAATTTAAGTTTATTTGTTGACAGCCATTTATCAACACTTGTCAATTCTTGATTTATAACGTTTACTACATCAACAAAATTTTCACCTGAATAATATATCACTGTATCATCTGCAAAAAGATGGAAATTGCAGAACCCCATGCATGCAGCAACGTCATTGACATACAGCATAAATAATAAAGGACCCAATATGCTCCCCTGCGGTACGCCAACGTTTATGTCAAGTTCTGAAGATATTTCTTCACCGCACTTCACTTTTTGCCTTCTTTCACTTAGATAACAAGTCATCCAGGCAAGAACGGTACCTCTCAGTCCATAGTTAAACAGTTTTTCAATTAAAATTTTCCTGTCGACTGTCTTGAAAGCTCTTTTTAAGTCTAGAAAGACCACTCCAACCATTTCATTTTTTTCTATGCTCATCTTCCAATTATGTAGTATACACTGAAGAGCCGTTTCACAACTATATCCCTCCCGAAAACCTGACTGATGTTCACACAAGATGTTGTTTTCTTTTAAAAAATTTGATAACTCCATATAAACAATCCGCTCAATTACTTTTTCCACTGCCGGCAGTAGATTTATAGGTCTAAGTTCATTACACTTGATAGTGCGAGCTATCTTCCGTATAGGTATAATTAACAAAGTCTTGAGCCCCCGAGGAAACACTCCACTCTCCAGCGAGGAATTTATCAAATGTAACAATACATCTGACAACTCATCAAAATAGTCACATAAGAACTTCACACTGATTCCATCAGGACTGCTTTTACTTTTCATGCTATTCAGAATCGTTTTCAGATTAGTTTTGTTTAGTAATGTGAATTCAGACATCACACTGGCTACATCAGGCATCCCATAAGTTACGTTACTTGGTGTAATACTAGAAATTACGTCATTAACACTGTCAATAATAGTAGATTATGTTTATTTACCCGAACGTTAGTGAGGCAAATAATTCAGCTAAGCCACATAAAGTCACTTTTACTCCGAATAACATATACTATTTTATCTGCAAACGTATTGAGGTAAATTTCATTAATATAAATTTTACAAAAAAAAGGATGCATCGGCCGGGAATTGAACCCAGGCCCACCCGCGTGACGGGCGAGCACTGTGCCCCTGCGCCAACCTCTGTTGTTCAAATAACGCGCTACTGTAATGATATATGAACATACTGAATCACCCGAGCTAATAGCACACGGCCACAGCAGCTGTCACACCATAACCCACGGCGACAGATGCTCCTATCTGCTGCTTAAAGGTTTATTTAAATTAAAACTTTCGTACTCTTTTTGAAAATAAAAACCGGCCTACGATCTAAGTCTAAAAATTAGCAAAATTTTAAGCCATCATACAATTTAATTGGTCCAGTATCTTCAGAGGAGATAGCGAACAAACATAGAAAGAGCAACGATTTTGTGTGCTTAGGCAGATAAAGTACGCAAAAGTTGCTATTTTATCTGCTTAGGCAGATAAAGTGACACTTTTACCTTGTCAATAAAGATAAATAAGTTGTCACTTTTGTGACGTTTGCGGAGAAAATACTTATTGAAGTTTTCGGCTATATCTTTTTCACCTTTTACAATGTTATTCTCAAATCGTATACTTAAATATTTTTCTGTGATAACAGCGACTTTAATGTCTTCCACATTCTATTGGAGTCGTTTTTGCATTCATCTATTCTTCTTTCATAGTACTTGCACATTTGAATTTATATAGCCTTTACCGTATAATTTCTTTCTTTTTTGAAATTTTTCCAATCTATTTTCAATCCAGTAAATACAAATTTTTTGTATGCAATATTTCTTCTTTTTATACAATCATGTATGTCTTTATTAAACCATGAATTTGCATTTTTGATCACAATTTCTCTTTTCGGTGTAACATCATGTATTATTGACATCTTATCAAAAAATTCATAAAATTTTTCAGATATATTCTTTGATCGATAGTTTACGGTAAGATTTTTCAACTTTTTCTGACATTCATGCCTATTAATTCTACCCTTCACAATACTTTTCATTTTGAATTGACTATCACCACCAATAATCATGAGCGTTCTATGGTATGATATCTTAGGTTCATCTATAACTTGCACTTTTAAGTCACTGCAGTTTGTTATAACTAGATCAATAATTGATCTACTGTTTTGTAAAATGTGTGTCCAATCTTCAACCATTTGTTTGAGTCCTAAATCGTTCACACACTTCTCTAAATTGACAGAATAGTATGACTCAGAGTTCCGATCTAGATTAAAATCACCAACAATTACTAGTTTATCAGAATGCTCCAAAATAATTTCCTCACACATTAACTCGAAGTACCTTAAAAAGTCCCCATGCGATGCACTTAGCGAGTGATAAACACGCACTAAAATCAATGTTTCACCTTCATTTATAAATTTAATACGTAAAATCCAGTAGTTTCGTTCTCTTACCCATTCTAAACTAATGACTTCGTTCTGGATACCATGTTTCACATAGCAAACGACTCCATCCGTAGCTCTACTTTCTGAATCCACTCTTATAACACTATAACCGTCTATGCTAATTTCAAAGTCCTCAATATTATTTGTTAAATGAGTTTCTGTTAGGCAAAGCACCGATGGCTTACGACAATAGTGTACAATTTCATCGAGATGTGCCACTACACTCTGAGCATTAAAACATAAAATTTTCTCTAATTTTGTTATTAGTTGCTATTCTTCATATTTAATTAATTCTCTCTGTCTCTCTATTTGTCTCAGATATACCGGACACTTTCTATCACTAGCTGCATGTTTAAAATCTAATTCAATATCAATTCTCTTGCCAATTACTATACAATTTATGCATTTTCTCTCTTGACTTTCACAATCAACTGTCTTATGACCCTCCTCACCACACAAAATACAATGCTCCTTATTTTTACATACCCCAACCTTATGTCGATAACCCAGACACTTATAACATTGCATCACGTTAACATATTCATATACCGGACATATATCCCATTCAATCCTCAATTTTTCCATTTTCTTCATTTCATTAAAGGTTTTACCATCAGTGCCCACAATTGCCATATATTTAGTTTTCATTTTTTTAATTACTTCAACTTTTAGAATAATGTTTTCTTTGTTGCTGAATTTATTTTGTTTTTTGATGCACATTTCTAACTCTTCTTCTGTTAGTCAATTTGACATTCCAATAATTTTAATCTTAACATTTTTCTTCTCTACCATTTTACCACTATAATTTTTCCCCAGTTTATCTGTAACTTTTTTCATAATTTTATCTCTGTCCACTTTATCATCACACGAAATAACTAATCCCCCATTATTTATCTTCTTAACACCAGTAATGCCAACCTCTAAAGGTCTGGACACACATTCCCGGACCGTGCCAGGGCTGGAGGACGGCCGGGTGACGGCCGTCACCCGGTGAATGAATTCCACAGTGAAATTAAATGCATCTGTTCACACATCACCGTGCCATGTCCGGGCGCCGTCACCGGACCGGGCTCGGGCCGGGTGATAATAGTTTTGCTTACTTTTTGACGGTGACGGTCCGGTCTCGGTGGTAGATTAGATCTGCGTGAGTTTTAGCGTTTTGAAAATACTTAGTGGGTGTGTTTTGATCGCAGCATTTGAAAACTTTATAATTCATTGTTTATATACGGTGTGAATATAGACATAGAACGACTGATAGAAGAGGGTCGAAAGTTTACGGTACTCTATAAGCCAGTGGCATAACTATGGCGGTTGATATGGGTGTCGGAACACCCCAGAGGCTTCAGGAATGACTAAAATTTGTCTTAAACAAAAAAATCTAAAATTACATTTTAGGTATAATAATTGAATATCAATTATTACTTTCGGAATTTGGACTTAACGAACCTCCTTCGGACGTGATTGCTGAGTTCAAATTGCCAAAATGTACAAAATCTTCCATATAAGACAGCAATGGATGCGCTAGCTACGTGCAATAAGGACATGTTTCCAAGCATATTCAAGTTGCTGCAAATTCTTGCAAGGATTCCTGTGTAAACGGCAACAGCTGAAAGATCATTCTCCACCTTAAAAATAATTAAGACTTACCTCCGAAATACAACAGCGCAATATAGGCTGAATGGATTGGCGATGCTCTCCATTCACAGAGAACTGCAGGTGAACGTAGATGAAATTATAAACGAGTTAGCAAAAAAAAAGCCAAGAGAACTTGAATTACTACTATAAGTTGTATTGCAATTGTAATGATTTTATTGTTTATAAATAAACAGTATAGTTGCTTTCATTTCTAAAGGACTTGCAGTAGGCCGTGATTTAACTAATTTTCTACAGTCAAAATATCATTTAGCATTTTCATATATAGCGTTATTGCAAGGACATGCATTATCTTCGAATTTTGTTTTGCAAGCAAGCTGTAATATAACTCTTTCTCGCGGTGTTATTACAATTAATATCAAACCCCAAAGTGTAAGTCAAAATGTAATAGCTCTCTTTTTGGAGCACTATTACATATCAAATTAAATATACCCTTTTTATAATTATCAAAAAGGAGCACTATCAGGTATAGCTCACTTATGTGCTTACCCTACTTCTTAATGTAATTACTAGTAATTGACGTATCTCATAAATCAATTTGACATTTAAAATCATGTCATGCGATTATTGTTTTTGAAACCTCAACTAGTCAGTTTTACAAGCAATGGGACTCATAAATCCCAGCTGGATGGGTTAATCTACAACTAACAACTTTATCTTGCAGTTAAAGACTGAATTACTTTTAATATATAATAACTATTTGGCTTTATGAATCAAATACACGTTTCAGGAACTTCACTTTGTTAGTAGCACATTGAAGTTTGATCTGACATTACAAAATGAAATACAAATTTTCAAAAACAATTTAATCGAATATTAAATATGTCCAAACTTGATTTATATGAAAATTCTAAAAATAACCTAATTCCAAGAAGTAGGTAAATTTCAAAATGGAATTGTCGAAAAACGTCGAGTACTCGAATCACTATTAATTTTAGAAAAATAATTCTAAATTAATTTCTAAATACAATTACAATTATCTTAATGATTTGCCGCACCAAACTTGCTGTATAACTTCTTAATATTTCGTAAGAAATGGGCACTAACCTTCTGATTGCTTCTCTTGTACCTGAGTGCTCTACGTCAGCTTGTAACTGGATAAATTCTAGTCAGAAAACACCTGCCGGGGTTGTTCCCGGTCAAATCAAAGCTCGTTGTAGCTCTTTGAAACCTCTATTATGTGGATAGATAGTTCAACAGCATACCATAACACTGGTTTTACTGGCTTCGTAGTAATATACCACGTTAAATGGAATCAAACAGTCTTGAATTTTATATTTGTATAATATTTGTGACTTAAAGTCAAATTTGATCGTAGAGAATACTATATTGCTACTACGTATCAAATCATCAATTATTATTATTCTTCACAATTAATGGGAATTTAACCCTTAACGTGACTATTTCTCGTAGATTATCAATTCAAGTTATTTTAGTACTACTAAATATAAACAACCCTCTGTTTGGTTGCCCTTACAACCCCACTAGTTAAAACATACAACTGTTACATCACATGAAATACATTAGATATCTCGATATTATTTAAATTAAATGCATCATTCATACGGTATGCTGCATTACAAAGCTAAGTTGTTATTTATTTAGCAAATAATTATTTCTGACTTCTTTTGGTTAATAAGCAAATAATAAGCAAAAAATAAATTCTTAAATGTAACTAGGTGGTCTATACTGCCAAGAAGTTAAATCAAGGCCTACCGCAAGTCCTGTAGAAATAAAATCAACTATACTTTATGGTACTAATTTTTTAAAATGCTTATTGTAAGGTTGATCACTCTCCCAGAACACCCCCCAGAGCAAAATCTTAGTTACGCCACTGTCTATAACCAAGCAAATGAAAAGTACAGAAATACAGAGTACAAGGACAGAGTTTGGAAGAAAATTGAGACAATATTCCCGTATATTTTTAACCGATCACGTCAAAGATTTCGAAGCAGACTGACAAAACTTCCGAGTCCCACTGTCCGGAACACGGCCGGCACACGGACATGTGTGGTTTCTAGATGAACGGGCCGAGACATAACCGGGTGACAGCCGTGCTCCGGTCCTGACACGGTCCGGGAATGTGTGTCCAGACCTTAAGTCAGCTGGCTTAATGGCATTTTTTATATTTTCAATAGTTTTGCCCGAGTCAACATTTGTTTTATCCAAAGGTTTCACCAATAATTTTTCTCCAGATTTCTTTATTTTATCAGCATACTTATCCATTAATATATATAATCATTCACGAAAACATTATCTCTAAAGCAAAATTTTAAAAATTATGTGGGAGTACACAGTTTAACTGATTAAACTGGATGCTCAAGGGGTAGATGTCAAGATTATTTCCAGAATAAAAATACGTAATAAAATTTGTTTTATTTGTATCAGAAACGTGCAACATTTTTTTAATAAAAACAAAAGGAAATTGAATTATTATTTGTTGTTAGCCCAATTGATGAAAAAATGACAATTTTGATAAGTAATTTGAGATTTGCTTTTCTTCATTTGCGTTTTGCATACTAGAAGATTCCAATTTCTTTGGTTCTAAAGTTGCTGCCTTAGAGGTGCTTGGTTGCTTCTGTAAGCCATTTGCATTGAATCTTAATTTTTTTAATAACATTTAAATGGTGTTGAGCATCCATTTGTAGATATGGTTTTATTGAACTTGTACTTGCGTGGCCCGTTACTTTAATAAGCTGTTGCTCCTGCGTTCCCTTCTTTACTAGACTACTAATAGCTGTAGCTGGATTGGAATGATTTGTTATTTTTACAGTTGCGGCCAAACCAAATTTTGAAGCTGCATCTCTCTTCCATTTTTATAATGCATTTCTGCCAATAGGTGAATTTGTGTACAAACCAGGGCTGTGGAGTCGGTAACAAAAAATCCGATTCCGACTCCTGATATTTTAGTAGTTTGAATCCGACTAGATCCGAAAGATAAGGGGAAACAAAGGAAAAGAAGTAAGAGGAATAAGATACGAAAACAATGAATTAAAAACGGAAACAACAGAAATCCTAAAGTGTGGAAGGAATACTACGAGAAAAAATTTGAAGAAAACCGAAACCAACAGGAAGACCAAGATGAATATGAAGATACAGATGAGGAACAACAAGAAAACGCAATAGATATCGAAATGAAGGATGTAGAAGAGGCGGTACACTTAAACTAGGCAAGACAGGGGGAGCAGATGGTGTCGAGGCAGAGATGATAAAATTCATGGGCCCTAAAGGGAAGATATGGATACATGAAATATTTAAGAAAGCATGGAAACATGAACGGATACCAGAGGCTTGGGAAAACAACATAATTATTCCAATCTACAAAAAAGGAGAAACAGGAAAATGTGAAAACTACAGAGCCATCTGCCTTTCCTCTACAGTATTTAAAATGTATACGAAGATTCTACAAAAGAAACTAATACACTACATAGGTCATAAGCTAGCCGATGAACAAGCAGCGTACAGACAAGGAAAACAAACAACAAACTACATCAACATAATAAGAAATATAACAGAAAGAGCAATAGAAAGAGGAGGAGAGCTGTTTGTTACACTCATAGATTTAAAGGCAGCGTTTGACAATATAAATAGAAGTCACATATGGAGGTATTTATCGGAATTACAAGCACCAAGGAAACTCATCAGAAATATTAAGAACATGCACCAGAATGTCAAAGGAAGAGTACATATGAACGGAGAAGCTTCTGACACGTTCTTTATGACAAAAGGAATAAAACAGGGAGACAGCCTTAGTCCACTTCTATTTATAATAGTTATGGAAAAAAATTTAGTAAATACAAGAACAAAAACACAACATCTGCAATCACAAATAGGACATTACCAACTAAGGCCAATCAAAGTAGACAATCTAATGTACGCAGATGATATAATACTTATAGCAGACACTCACAATAAAATGAAGGTTAAAATATGGAGTGAAGAAATAGAGAACATGGGAATGGAGGTAAACACTAACAAAACAAAAATGATGATTATAAATAAAAAAAACCGGAGATGGTAAGCAAAAGAAAAATAAACGGGAATACAATAGAAGTAGTCACAGCAGTAGAATATCTTTGTTCAGTAATAACAGATGATGGGAAGAATAGAAGTGGACATAGCACATAGAATGAAAAAGACAAGGAACATATACTATGCAATCAACAAACCAATATTACAAAAACAAGAAATAGACGAGCAAGTGAAATTGAAAGTATACAACATAATAGCGAGACCAACATTAACATATGGGAGTGAGACATGGACCATAAACAAAAAACATGAAAGCAAGATCAATGCAGTTGAAATACAGTTCCTAAGAAGAATCGCGGGGAAGACCAAATGGGATAGAGAGACGAACGAAAGAATTAGACTAAAACAAGAAGGAATAATGGACTTTATAGAAAGGAAGCAACTAAGATGGTATGGCCATATAATAAGTAAAGATGAACAATCGCTACTAAAAAATCACAGAGTCAACAGGAGGACGAAAGAGGAAAAGGGGTAGACCCAGAAAGCGGTGGACACAAAGGATTGAAGAAATTGGCATCAAGAGGGGAAAACATTGGCAGATACGAAAAGAATGGCAAAGAACCGAAAGGAGTGGAAGGACTGGACCTCACATCCGACACCCTGAAAGGGTATAAGAAAAAGAAGAAGAAGAATCCGACTCCCGATTCCGACTCCGACAGTACTAGAATATTGATAACCCCCTCCCCCCTTCTCATTCCTTTTCATCTACCTGATAAACATTACCGGCCCATGGCGAATTTTACAAGTTCATATTACAAATATTGCATTCACGATTTCCAGCAACGTACTGATTTCACGTACAAATACACAGAGAGGTTTACAAACGTAAATGAGGAAAAGGATAAAATTTACTTTAAGAAAAATACATTTCATGGCAAAATTTCATAAACGTGCAAATGCCATTGATATAACAAGAAAGTTTTTTACCTGCTTACTAAACTAACAGTACTAACTACATTCCGTAGTAGATTATTTTCTTAAGGGGTTATTTACTACCTGACTACACAATACAAGTTTACTGAGTCATAGGAAATTCAAATAGTCTGAGATCTGAGCAGGGTTGAGCAGATTTAAATGATTTGATTAAAATAATATTTTTTTTTATATTTTGCCAAATCAACAAAACAAATACACAAAAAAAGTGCCCTTCAAATATTTCCAATTAAACAAAACCACCATGAACAGTAACAATATAACAAAATGCTGAAACTTAAAATAGGTACACGTTGAAACAGTTAAAAAATTAGACGTAATACTAATAATAGTAATAATACGTACTATGCTTGTTTTATTGTTAATCACATAAAACAGTTATTGGTAAGATATAGAAATACGTTGACTACGCTGTAAAAGGACAAATTTGGCATTTTTTAAATAGTTTGGTAAGAATTTGAATTCACAAACGGTGATCACACTGATTCTAGAACACACTCTGCACACTCGTGGATCTACGAATTAACATATTATAGTGCACGTACATTTTCATAAACTAACATAAATAAAGAAAACTCAGTTTTTATTAACCCAGAGTCTGTCTTCAAATAGTCAGTACTACAGTCGTTCAAAGAGTTTGTTAGCGTTTGGTGTTTTTATTAAAAAAAAATTTTTTAAAGTGGGAGTCGGAGTCGGGTAATTTATATGGACTCCGACTCCACCCAAAAAGTTCTGACTCCGACTCCCGACTCCGACTCCGACTCTACAGCCCTGGTACAAACAAGAAGTTTTGTTCTTATTCCAGTGTCTATTGCATGTTGGCTGTCCTCTATTTACGGCTTCTCCGCCTCTCCAAGCTAGCTCCACTGCTATAGTGTGGTACAGTTTTTTTTGCAATCCTTCGGGAGTGTCTTCATCCTAAAGTGAAATCATGTGTTTGCAATCATCTGCATCTAGAGCAGCCGAACTGTTCTTTCTTTTAGCGATATTTTTCTGTAAATATCTTCTTTTGGCGTTACGAGCATCCTTAGCGCACTTAAATTCAATGTCCTTGAATGGGTCAAAGATAATATTATATTTTGTTTTTCTTATAATCTTCGCCATCTCTCCGCCTCATGTTGAAAGCCCAGTCTTTGAGGAACAAGGCAATATAGTCTTTAGTTGTAGTCCACACCGATTTGATTTGTGCGTTGTTACTGTATTAAGAGGCACACTTCTTAAAATTTCTACGTCAACTTTAGACAGTGAAGCCTTATCAAAACAAGTACTGTCTGGATTTATTTGCATTTTAAAGTATGAGAGTAAAAATTGCTCAATTTTAACATTGACAATTGAAATTATTTGGAACTGTTGACGTTATCAGTATTACCTAGCAACGACAGGTTTCTATTACATTTGAAATTCATAATAGAGAAACAAACAACAGCGGGTATCTAAAGCCAGGCGTGCTTGAACGAAGATTTGGTTTACGTTCTGTACGGCGTAACTTGTAGCAATTGGAGCTGAAGTTTAACCTCCAAATAGTGATTGAGTGTCATAATTCAACCATTGTAAGGTTAAGTTCATTACCTACCGAGTAAAAATAAACATAACATATTAATTAAGACCATGACCCTCTATATTAAATGTACAAGTACATTATGGCCTACACATAAGGAATACACTGCCTTTATATGAGACAGTGGCGACATTACAACTAAGCCACGCAGCCCGCCGCCATATTCAGGTAAATTTGTAAAGAGTGTTATTTAAATTCGTAATCAGAGTCGCCTGTGATTTGTGTTTTACGTTTGGCAGTACTGAAAACGTTCAAGATTTGCAGGTTAAGATTTGGGTCAGTCTGTGTCAAATAACCATATACAGTGAAATCTGCCATAAGCGGACACGCACGGTGCCAACGTTTTTGTCCGGTTATTAGAGGCGTCCGCTTAAGAGAAAAATCCGTTTTTATGTTTAAAAAAGTTGTATTGTGCAAAGGTATACGCGCTAACAATACAGACAAGAATATAAAATAATTGAAACAAAGTTATGTAATAGTTGTTACAAAATCTAAAATACTCATTTGACATAAGGGTTTTTCTGACTGTTTATTATACTTTCCGCATGTATTTCTAAATATTTTGACAGTTTGAATACTTTAAAGTCATTACTTTCTTAAGCAAAGCATTTAAAAATTTTCACTGTTAATGCTTCCGTGTGGGTCTTGATTACATTCTCACAAATTTCTAAGTCGCCATCGTTTTCTAATTCTGCTAACTGCACATCAACGGCAGCTGATTCACCTGAAATTTCGGTTACATCATCTTCCTCGCTTATTTCCTTGTCAATGTTTATAAATTCGTCAGGGTCAACGTCTTCGATTTCTGGGATACTCCTATAGGTTCAGCCATTACCGATAAGGGTAAATCGGTCTCTGGTTCGAATTGATTACACTGGCGTAACTTGATACCCGCATACTCCGCGGTCGCGGGGGTCCTGAGCCTAGTTTTCTTATTCTTTCATTCAATAAAAGCAAGCAGGAAAAATTCTTGCTATTTTTATTTTTATCATAATAGGCTGCCCACGCAAAAGGCAAAGTAGTTTTAAATTGCAGGCCCCTAAAATCAAGCGACATGGATTGTTTTGTAATAATATCGTGCATAGGGTAATGAAAGTGTCGAATTTCCTGCAGTCGTAACGCTGATTTGAGTTGACTTAATACCGCCCGTATTGCAAAAGAATTCTATATTTTCACAACATGATCATTAAATGTTGGATTTATGGATTGTTTTGACGCCTCACGACATTAGCTGGTCCTGCATTTTGAAGTGTCCGTACAAGAGAGATTCACAGTCTAAAAATTGTCGAAAAATGGTGTCCGTGTCCGTTTAAGAGAGTGTGCGTTTATTAGAGAAAATTTTATTAGTAAAGTTAATGCAAGCAAGTTGGTTCCCAACAAAATGTCCGTGTAAGAGAGGTGTCCGCTTATTAGAGGTGTCCGGTAAGGGAGATTTCACTGTATATAATACAGGGTGGCGCGTTGGGATCGGATGTATTTCAAATAGCTGTCAAATTGTCAATATTGAAGATAGAAGGGACAAATAAATTTTAAAATTAAGAGTGATAATGGAAATTTATTTTTTAAAAGTGGTACAGGTTACTTATGGAAAATAACTTCTGTTAAATGCCGACCTTGTTGATTGACGCATTCTTGGAGTCTGTCAATTCCTGAATGGTACGGGGCTTACCCCAAGAGCTGGAGCACGACGTCTGGTTGAGCGTTTTGGGCTTGCAATAACATCTCGTCTCACACGCTCCACATTCTCAGGTGCGCGAACCGTAATTTGTCTCCCTTAAAATTGTGGCTTACATGAACCAGTCGTGCTAAAAAGATTCACCCATTCCAATATCGGGTTACGAGATGGAACCGCACCGCGCACTGGAATGTTGAAGTGCCGGCAAAAGGCACGTGTCACTGCAACTATGGACTTGTTATTTCACAAAAACTGTTCTACCGCGAATACGGGATGCTTAACGGACCAGGTAGCCATGTTTACTAAACTTCCCGCTGTCGAGAACACAATAAAACGGTCAGGGACCTCCCACCGCGTTCACTTTGAATGTACTACACATTTCAAAAACATCAGATCCAAACGCCACCCTGTACTACTATATTGCTAACGCCTGTAAGTGCGGAAGTCACAGTGTAAGTGAGACAGACAACCAACTCTTTTACTCACTTGGTGAGCTGTGCGCAAGCGCCGTCTGCGCGGTGGGGAAGTGGTCAAGTTTAAAATTTGCTTCTAAAGGCGGAGTTTGAATTCTCAGACATGCGCACGAGACGAGTAGACTAGATCTGGTGAAAACTCAATTTCGAATTTTTTGGGTGAATCCAATACTTCCTTTATCGTAAAAGGAAGTAAAAAAGTATTTAATAAACTGTGATCACATCAGTTGTCATCATGTTCTCTGACAATTAATTGTTGTTTTTAAAGCATGAAGAGTTTCTGAAATGTAATTAAAACCAGTTATTTAAAAAAAAATAAGGATAAGGTAAAAGTGAATATACTATAAAATTCAAATAGATTATTATTTTTTGCTTTGACATAAAAATTAGAACATAATAGAAAAATTGGAGCAAAAAATATTAAGCTTGTGGTCAGTATTAAATTGCAGCATGTAGTACAGTCATTTGGAAGTTTTACCTAGAAAGTTTTCCGGGAGTTTTGAAAATGGGTAATTTTATAGATTTCGATGTGCTCTTTCCGAATTTCATCTTTGCCACCTCGTATCTTTGCCGCTCGCGCCGGCATATTGGAGAAATGGCGCCTAAAAGCAGTTTTTTGACAATATCTCCTTTCCGACTCATTTCACGATAAAAACATTTATATACAAAATGAAACTAGAGAAAATTTCCTACAATTTATGTAATATTCTTTTTTTCGTAAAATCAATAGTTTTGGCGTATGAGCGCCGCAAAGTGTAGTTCAACACGCGTTTTTGCCAAAAACCTCATTTCCACAGCACCTTGAAGTAGAGTAAGCGGCGCGTTTTTTTATCGTGGTATCCCCAGTAGGCCTAAGCCACATGCAATTCACTTTTCCAACATTTAGCGTATTCTCCTTCGCTTCGCTGTTCTTGATGGACCAGGTGTTGCGAGTTAATTGTCTTTAGTACCGATCGAAACGTCACAGACCGAAATTTCTTCCACATTATCCGCGATGGGATTATCAGTTTCATCGCAATCCTCTTCGTTCTCGATTTCATTATACGTTTGCTCGAAAATAGTCTCTGTTTCTTCCTCTTCATCGCTATCTTGTAATGGAACTTGCGAGTTATCACAGGTACCTCTACAATTCGTGCATATAACGGAGCACTTTAACCCAGCCTTTCTGCATCCACAGGCTTTCGGACATCTCTTTTTACATTTGCAGGAAATAAGTTTTAAGAAGCTTTCCGGAGCTGGGGGTTCGAGTGTGGTGACAGGAATTATCCCGTTCTTGTTTCTTTTCCATCCCCATTGTTCTGCATTTTGTTCATTCCCATACCACTGCTGAACCTGATGATAGGTTCGGAACGAATGTTGTCGTGCTGTTGGTGGTTCAAGACATACTTTTCTTACTTTTCACATTACTGTAACTGTATAATTCAAGAAGGAAGCGTTCTCCAGCTTTAGCAATGATCTCTTGATCAGCATTTGTATTTTTGAATACCTGCGGCTGTTTTATCTATGATACTTTTTGTTGAATATATTTGTTGCGAAATTTTTCTTTTTCCTGGTTTCAGAATATATGTTTGAACGCGTAGATAGAGCCATCAAAAGAATAAGCCAACAACTATTATGAAATCAAATGCCGATGAAACGCTTATTGCGGTATTGATTATTAGCGTATCCGCATCTTCCATGGCTTGTTTGACTATGAAGTTCTCAGTTTCAAATTTTGTCTTCATCATTTCAATGAGACGGTTCTTGTTTGCATCATTGCCCAGGAATTTATTTTGTGACACTGTTGGGATCATTGTCTCGTCAAAAAGTATGTCTACTGAAGCAGTTTTTCGTGATCGTCGGGATCGCTCCGCATATTCACAAATGTAATCAGTTAAAATTAAATGTCACGGGTTGGCGTAGATGTATAATGGTTTGCGGCGCTCGTACGCCAAAACTATTGATTTTACGAAAAAAAAAGGTTATTACATAAATTGTAGGAAATGTTCTCTAGTTTCATTTTGTATATAAATGTTTCTATCGTGAAATGAGTCGGAAAGGAGATATTGTCAAAAAACTGCTTTTAGGCGCCATTTTTCCAATATGGCGGCGCGAGCGGCAAAGATACGAGGTGGCAAAGTTTAAATTCGGAAATAGCACATCGAAATCTATAAAATTACCCATTTTCAAAACTCCCGGTAAACTTTCCAGGTAACCTCTTTTTTTAGAACCAAATGACTGTACTAATGAGGAAGAAAACAATTAATAAAAGCTTTTCGAGCCGAAATATTTATTCACTTTAATATTGTATAAATAAACCAAAGTGATGTAAAATGTAGTGTTTAGGGTGAAGCTTGTAGTGGACTGTATGTTTTTTAATTTGGACAATTACAGGATAAGTCTTAGGGGTGCAGGAATGTAAAAGGATGCAAACCAACAGTCTTGTGTAGTCTCACACAAGAAAGGTAGTAAAGACTTGGTTCTGTTGGTTGAGGATGGAATGCCAGAAGGGCCTTGTGCAGTCTCACACAAGGATTGCAATAAAGACTTGGATTAGTTCGGCAGAGGTTAGTGAACACAGAAAGATATCAACTGCATTAGTTTATTGACTAGAAAGTTCCCATTTATATACATACAAATATGGCGTAAATTACAAAGGTTGAGTACATTGTTCCAATTCGAAGATTTTATCCAAAGAATCGAGTGGTGGACTGTCAGGACTTAAGGAATAATACTTTTTCTAACATTATGACACAACAGTCATTTGTGTTACATTTATTTCCTTGTTAGATCGTATATAATTAGAATCCTAGACGAAATGTATGACATGTGCAACTGTTTATATTTATAATCCTTTGCAACCACTGCACCTCTTACAGTAAGAGGATTGATGAAATTTACTAATACTAAATGAAACTTTCCTGTCTCTTGCTACGCCTGTTTGTGAGGTTTCGACCTATATAGCAACTCTTTGTAAATTTTATGCCACTAATCTTTACCACTGTTGCTTTTCCATCTACCACATGAATTATACACTTATGTATAGTAAATACATGATTGATTTTTTTAAAATTTGTGTTTGATAAAGGCTAAAATCTCTGTCACACAGCAATAATGAGTGCCCTCTCATGAGAAAAATTGATGAATTTCATCAAATCTGCCAGAATATTTCAGGTAGAGATAAGTACATTTTTATTATGGTATTTTTATTTTGGGCAGGGCAATTGTCACTGATGAGATGCAGTTCCTTCACACTATCAGTATACAAGGTGTGCCATTTCAATCGACGCATCCGAATATATCCGTATTAAACAAACACTTATGAGGTGTCTGAAAAGCGTAGAGGTCTGACACATAGACAGAATCTCAAAGAGTCTATGGGTGTTATCAATGCCTGTATGTTCGCAGGTCAATTAACTCTTCCATGCAAGAACTTACAGGATTACCTTATTCCTAGCACAAAGAGGTATCACAGAACTATATGAAAAGGGAACTATATGAAAAGGGATGCAGCCGATAATAGACTCATCAATATTGTAAATGGAGTGACTGCTCTTGATCTTGTGAACGTTAAGAAGCTGAAAAAGTTGGTAAAAGTATTCTGTTACAAATGACTGGGGAATTTGCAGACACGATCACATTTGCAAAAGGAAACAAGCAATTACAATGGCTTGTAAGAAATCTACACATATAAGGAACGGCTCTTTCAGCATGGAGCACTACCAGCTCTTTCAGAGACTAAGTGTTGTTGCAAAATGCCATGTCACATGAACTGTGTTCAATTCCTCTTATCATTATTTGAAGATTTGGATATTTTGAGACTAGCAGATTAAATATCACTGGCAAGTGCTGTTTGGAAAATGCCTTAACCATCCGCAGACGTTCCAAGTCTTCAGTGTTGCAAATATGTAATTTATGGTGGTCGGCTGCTTCATCAAGTTAATAGTGTTTTTTATTCTTACATTTCTTATGTGAAAACACACTTTGGTAATGCTACTATTGTATTTGATGGATACAATACTGGTCCACTATTAAAAATTGCACACACTTAAGACCAGGGTGGTAGAGTCGGAGTCGACTCCGACTTGACAAATTTTTTTTTAAAAACTCTGAAAACTGAAAAATATTTGAATGACTTTATTACAGACTATTTGAAGACTCAGACCCAGGGTTGATAAAACTTTTTTTGAAAAAATAAAAAAATCGATGATTTAAAACTGAATTTTTATTTGAAATTAAACATTTATCTATTTTTTTATTTTTCTTTATGATAGTTTATGATAATGCACGTGCACTGTAAAATTAATTCATTCAAAGATGCACGAGTGGGCAGAGTGTGGTCTAGAGTAAGTATCACCACCGCTTGTAAATTTAAATTCCTATCAAACTATTTAAAAATTCCAACATTTTCCTTTTATAGCGAAAACCAGTTTTTCTACATTTTACCAGTGACTTTTTTATGTGCTTGAAAATAAAACAAGGAAAGCACGTAATACAATAATTTCTTACTTTTATATATACTAGGAGTTGTAAATTAAATTAGGGATCTTGGAGTTATATTCAAGAGTGATATGTCATTTAGAAGCCACATAGAGATCGTATAATAAAGAAAGCAAGGAAGATGCTTGGATTCATGATTAAACAAATCAGAGATTTTCAAAATGCAGAAATAATTAAAAGCTTGTACTATAGCTTAGTAAGAACAATACTTGAATATGGGTCACAGATCTGGCATCCATACCAGACTACATACAAGAATGATCTTGAAAGTGTACAAGATAAATTCATCAAATATTATATGTTTAAAAATGGACTAAGGAGAGAAGATAGTTATATGCAGCATTAGTTGAGTGTGATATGGTAGTGCTAAATAATCGGTATGTGTTTAACGATATACCTACTGTTGATATTCAAATTATTAAGAAACTATATTGATTGCCCTCAATTACTGGCGCAACTACAATTTAAGATATCCGCAAAAAATACTAGACAAGCAGATCTGTTATTCATCAAATTTAACAAAGTAAATTAAACGGTATATCAACGATGTGTGCACAATTTAACAAATGAACAACAAAAATAAATAGAGACATATACAGTATATCTCCAGACAAGTCAAAATTAATATTAAAACAATTGCTTTTTGCTGTAGAAGCTTAACATTATTTTCACAATAGTGATATGAATATTGCAGGACATTTTCTAAGTCCGGCAATGAAACGGGGGTGGAAGATATTTCTAAAACTATGAGAGTTACATGAATATTGTGTATATAAAAGTTGTAGATACGAAAGTGGTGCACATTACTAAAATATTTTTGATTATACAGGGTGGCTCAAAAAAGTGTGGCGAATCAAACTTGCTTTTCTTTAAATGGAATGCCCCATATTTGGGTAACTTAAAAGTTTTGTATTGAAATACTCATCATTTTTATATAAAGTTGTATGGGTCTAACGCCAACTGTTTTGGAGATATTAATGATTTTATGCAAAAAAATGCTGAACTTCAGGCGGCTGCTGTAAGCAACAGAAAACAATTGAATGAAGGAAAACGTTTCCAAGAAATTATGATTTTTCTAAACTATCTATCAAGTGTAAAATGGTGAATCTGGGTATTAATGCTATACAGGGTGCTCAATATTTGCAAATTTAATAATTTCGATTTTTTTTCAAATGGAACACCCTGTATATTTTTGTACTTTTGAAAAGCCCTTTTAATGAGCTTTCTTTTGATGCTTGATATGCGTGTTAGAACCTAAAAAACAATAAACCCCTTAAGATGCCTTATTTTAAGGGATAAAAAACAAACGCCGTTAAAATAATGATTTAAACACTTGAGCTCTCCAAAAATAAAAACACAAAACCAGGTTTAGAAAATATAAATTCACTCAGTGTTAATATAAGAAATGATAAACACGAAAAAACGATAAATGCAGGAATAAATTAATTCCACGGTCAAATTAAATCAAATTAAATACAGTAGGACTCGGTTATAACGAATTCCACGGGACCGCTATATTTGTTCGTAATAAGAGTTATTCGTTATACCCAAGAAGGTCATAATTTGAGCAAATTTCCAACTTCCGTAAAATGTCTACTTTTTCGGAAACCGATAAAATTTTCCGTTTGACTCCCGACATTTTTCCACAACTAGAAAATGCGTAGGTACATACGGAATGTCAGTAAAGGAACAACCAAGATACATCCACTTGAAGATTTTTGCAACTCTTTTTGTTGCGTTATAGGCCAACGTCTAATAGCTACTGTATTGTTAATCCTGTAAAGGGTTTTGTTAAATACAATAGCTAAGACGTGGCTATGACGCAACACTTTCGTTTTGCAGAATGCGATAACAGAACTGAGCCATAACATCGCGCGAAACCCATTATCGCTTTTCGAAGAACTGGATCCTGCAGGTAGCTGCTGGATTCTAAGAAAAACAGAGTTGCTTACAATGCCCACTATATCGCGCTATTGTACAGAGTGCTAGAGAGAGCTAGAGAAAGTGGCCTACTACGAAATTTAACTGACCACTATTTTCCTAGAAAACCTTCCTTATTATAAAGTTGCCACAACAAAATACCTAATATGTTTCAGTTACATTTTATTAGGAGATGAAAAGGATCAGTTCTGAGAATGTATTCTTAAATTTTGGTTCGTTATTCCCGTGAAACGAATTCGTAATAAACATGAAATACATGCATTAAATCAAATGTAATTCAAATATACCTTCAAAATTATTCGTTATAAACGTGAATTCGCTGTAACCGTGATCGTTAAAAGCGAGTTCTACTGTAGTTCTCCTTTCCTGCTCTGAGTATTAAAGCTGTACAGAGAACTCATAATTGGCAAATATAATTATTATGATTTATTTAAATGGAACAGCCTGTATATCCCTGTATTTTTAAAAAGTACTTTTAATGAGCTTTCTTCTGCCACTTCATTTCCTATCCCAAAATTCAATAAATTTTCAGATTTATTTTCTCCTGCTTTTTTTCGTTTTTTTTGGTATTGGTTATTTCTAGTTTTGAGTTCTGATTGGATTTTTGTATTCTAAACTTGGTTTTATCTTTTGTTTGGAGAGCTCAAGTGTTTAAATCATTATTTTAACAGTGTTTGTTTTTTAGCCCTTGAAATAAAGCAAGGGGGTTTAAATTGTGTTTTATGTTTAAACTCGCATATCTGAAAAACAGTTGAACTTAGAGGTTTGAAGTAACATATGAAAAGAAAGCTCATTAAAAGGGCTCTTCAAAAATATACAGGGCGTTCCATTTGAAAAAAATCGAAATTATTAAATTTGCAAATATTGAGCACCCTGTATAGCATTAATACCCAAATCCACCATTTTACACTTGAAAGATAGTTTACAAAAATCATAATTTCTCGATAACGTTTTCCTTCATTCAATTGTTTTCTGTTGGTTACAGCAGCCGCCTGAAGTTCAGCATTTTTTTGCATAAAATCATTAATATCTCCAAAACAGTTGACGTTAGACCCATACAACTTTATATAAAAAGTTGGAGTCGGGAGTCAGAGTCGGATTTTTTTTATCGACTCCACAGCCCTGCTTAAAACGAACTAAAGGTGTATTCTGTCCTAAGATTAATTTTTCACCAGAAATGAAACTGCTTATGAAAAAGGATACGTTTTTAAGAAACAAGAACAAGGACAGCTTCCTTCACAATCTAGGAGTTGAACACAGTCCTGCTAAGTGTAAGATTTTGTTTGCAGATGTGACGTAGACCCACTCATAGAACATTCACAGACTGAAGATATCTGTGTCGATGGAAATGATACCGATTCGCTTGTTCTCCTTTTGAATTTGCCACTACCACATTGAAGAACATTGTATTTTAAAACAGAAAAAACCATTTTTGGGTGCCATTTTCCAGGAAGACAGACTGTTCCAAGCATATATGTATTACTTCCATATTGCTAGTAGGGTCTGAGAACGAGCGAAAACATTATGGCGCCGACATAGTCTCACTCTGAGTATTCCGCCTCGTGTGCATTCCTGAGAATTTGAAGCCGCCTTTAGAAGCGAATTTTAAACTTGAGCACTTCCCCACTGCACAGACGATGCTTGCGCACAGCTCAGCAAGTACGTAGAAGAGTTGGTTGTCTGTCTCACTTACTCTGTGACCTCTCCACTTACAGGCGATAGCAATATAGAACTAATACATATATATGGTCCCAAGGCCCCAAGGAATTGCAGAGTGGACTTTTAGAACACAAGAAATTTTTCGTTATACCACAAAAATTATTTTTGTTGCTATTATTTCCTTGTCAATTTGTAAATCTGTTCTACTCATACCTCAGTTGTGGCAGATATTTTGTTTCAGACAATTTTATAAGAAATATCTGGTGCAGGTTTCGGTGCATCAAATCGAAAATGCTGTAACTTGACCTAACCTAAATTACCTATTCTGACGTAACTTAACCTAATTTAACCTAATCCAATGTTTTGTATTTATAATATGGAAGTTCTTTATTTATAGCAGCAAAAATAATTTCTCAATGAAATTGTCATTAAAGAGAATATGAAACGGTTTGTTTTTATTGAAATTTAGAATTGTCTTCAATACTTTAGAAATAAATGGGGCAATCATGATATTTCTATTTAAATTCAAATATTTAACCCATCTTCTTTTAGCGATATTTCACGGGGAAGAGAAAGAAATCCCATTCAGTGTATCAACATGTTAGACGAGGAGCCAAAACCGACCGACTATGTGTACACTTCTACAAACTGTATCACGTCTGATAATGTTAACGTCGACTGCAAAGTGGTGAATATGCATTTCTGTAGCTGTGAAGAAAAATGCCTATCGTTCAACTGTCTCTGTTGCAACAATTCATTGCGGTGTTGGTATGACGAAGAAGGAAAATTGCTGGCTGATTTTAATTATGCAGGTACCTAATCAATTTGTAATTTTTTTAAATGTATATTTTGTTTATAATTTTCTAGACCCCCCAATGATATTTGAATGCAATCAGCTGTGTGCTTGCAATGCGATAACCTGCAGTAACCGAGTAGTGCAACGTGGTCTCGCCCTAAGGTTTCAGCTTTTCAAAACCCAAACGAAAGGTTGGGGTATTCGTGCTTTACAAAACATAGGTAAAGGTGCTTTTGTTTGTGAATATATTGGGGAAGTCATCGCAGATACAGAAGCTGACCGACGGGAAGACGACAGCTATTTATTTGATCTCGATAATACTCGCGTATGTATGGGCTATTTTTTATAATTTAGATTTTGCACTATTATAATTCATTTGCTCTTGTATTTAGGGTCAACAGCATTTTTTTATTATTTCATTTACTTACAGGAGAGCAACTCTTTTTGTATAGATGCAAAGCGTTATGGTAACTTTTCTCGATTTATTAACCACAGTTGTGAACCAAATTTAGTCCCTGTTAGAGTTTTTGTGGAGCATCAAGATTTGCGGTTTCCTAGAATTGCATTTTTTGCTAATCAAGATATCAGTGCTGACGAGGAGCTTAGGTATTTAATGTATAACTCTTTGTGTAATTACACATGAATGCATGAGGTTTCTTTTTTAGCTTTGATTATGGAGAAAAGTTTTGGATAGTAAAGTACAAATCATTCACTTGCGATTGTAGTAGTTTGAATTGTAAATACTCAGAAGAAACAATCGCAACTACCATAGAAAATTATCACAAGAGGCTGCAAGAGGAAACAGTGTAAGGCGAAGCCTTAAAGATAAAACCTGTGTATGCCAGTTGTATGAATTGCAACTTAAATAATTTGACTGATATTTACGCTAGTGTCATTATTTATTATATAGTATGATCAAAAATTATTTTCATCTAGTATGGCCATGGAATACTTCCTAATTTATGAATGCAACTATAACTCACTTAAAAAGGAAATGTCACGTTTGACATTTAAGTATCAGTGTAGTTGCATTCATAAATTAGGAAGTATTCCATGGCCATACTAGATGAAAATAATTTTTGATCATACTTTAGTTCTATTGTTAGTTATATATGCTTGTTATATAGTTAATTGTGTTAATTTATCACTATTTATCGAAATTGTGTAATTTGTTCAGAAAGTACAATATTAATATTATATTTTTGTGTGTCTTTTATTTATAAGAGATAATCTATTGTATAATCTTTATTATGTGTGAAACACTAATTACTATCTGTAGCATATCCGAAAAGGTGACATGACTAGCTTCAGTGGGACATAAACTGGGTTTTACTTGAAAGGTGTAGGTGTTTAGCTATAAGAGGTAGCCTAATAATCAATTTGCACCAAAAGTAACAAATCACTTTAAAGGAAATAGGGGGGAGGGGGGACAAAATGTGAAATCCTGAAATCGAACAACAGATTACATTAAGAGACCAATCGCCGATCAATATTGAACAAATTTTAGATCACAAAGAAATAACGTGATGCTGATCAGAAATTCAAAACGTAACTATTTCAGTAGGAAGATAGATGAGGTAGATTTAGATTAGATTTGGTTTGAAAGGGCGTTCAGGCTGTTTCCTCGTCTTCCAGACAGAAGCAACAGGTACTGTCCTGGACTACACCAATTTTCTTTAGGTGATGTATTAATTGGCAGTGTCCAGTTGATAGTCTTGTATATATTCTTAGCTCATTCCTGCTAAGATGCAGTGCTTGAATAACTGTGTGTTACGAGTTTGCTTCAAGGAATTGCTTTGCGTGTTTTAATGTGGGCTTCCCAGTATTTAAGTTTGCAATGTCTCCTACTAGCTTGCAGTTGTTAATAGAGTTAAGACTCCAATCGAGTTGGTGTCTTTTACGCACTAATGCTGGGCATTCAAAGTGGATATGATAGGCTGTTTGATCATCCTCTTGGCATAATCTGCAAACAGGTTCATCTCTATAGATATTGATCCTGTGCATAAATTCTCTGAATGCTCCAGTGCCTGTTAGTAGACTGACTACTTGCCTGATTCGAGTTCTGTTCAGTCTCAACAGGGTTTTGGTGGTTTGTGGATTCCGAGTTTTTAGCAATCTTTTGCAATGTGTTGCTTGATAGTAGTTTCTCCACCTTAGTTGGTGTGCGGTATTGACCCATTCATTAATGGCTGAACGGGCTTGGTTTTTCTGAATGCTTAGACCAGGTTCTGGACCGGTCATTGCATTACGGGCTACTTTTTTTGCGAGCTTGTCCGCCTTTTCATTTCCTTCAATACCTTGGTGACCTGGAATCCAGCATAATTTTATTGTATTTCCCTGGCTCAAGGTTTGAAGTTTGGATTTGCATTCCTTGACCAGTCTCGATGAAGTACTGAAAGCGTTTAGCGATTTCAGTGCTGCCCTACTGTCTGAGAGAATGTGTATGTCTCGATTGAGCAGCTTCTTTTCTATGCTGATGTTTGCGCATATGTTAATAGCTTGTACTTCAGCCTGAAAGATGTAACAAAACTTTCCTAGACTGACTTTTCGTTGGTTCTAGGATATACACACCGGAGCCTGTACCCCCTTCAAACTTAAATCCATCAGTGGAAAAGATGATTTTTTTATTTGTAGGGGTTGGGAGTTGGTCCGGATCCCAACTTGTGTGTACAGTAAAGTTCTTTTCAAAGTCATAGGCTTTGATTATAGGATCAGAACCCATTTCTAATATTGGGTTGTTGATGTGTGACATGATCTTGCCATGTCCTAGATTACTAGCTGTGGTCATCCAGTGACCAGTACTTTGTAATCTGTAGGCTGCCATTCTGGCTTCACCTTCCAAGAAGATGTGCAGAGGTGGCAGATTTAAGATAGCATTCAGTGCTTGTCCTGAGGTGCCTTTAAAGGCTCCAGTGATGCACCGATTAGCTAGATATTGTATTCTGCTGATTTTGTGGATCGCAGTTGCTTGTTTTAGTTTGGGCCACCAGGCGATTATTCCATATGAAATTATTGGCAGGACCATGTAAGTCTATTCCTATTCCCTTCTCCATTTTAAAGCCATCGGTATACCAGAATATTGTAGCTTGGTTGGGTTAAGGGCAGTAAGGAAAATTAGAATGTTCCTTGGTAGAACAAGGTCCTTTCCCAACTAAGAGCAAAGACGAGGACACTTTTTAACAAAGCTAAAGTGACTGCCAAATGGGGAGAGTACAAGGAATCCCTAACAAACTATAATGAGGAATTGAGGAAGGCCAAGAACTACGCTTGGAGGAATTTCTGTACTGAACTAGCTGAAATGCCAGATTCAGCAAGACTTCACAAAGCCCTTTCAACAGGCCCCTCAAATGAAATTGGTTCATTGATTAAAGCAAATGGTGAATACACAAAAGACAAAAGAAAACAACTCTTCTAGTGGGGAGACATTTTCCTGGGTCACAACGTGTAAATGAAGTAAGAGTGGAGGATTTAAGGGCTGAAGATTGGCCAATCAGAACCAATAGAGAAGCGTGGAATACTTCCATACAAATCTTCACACCTATTAAAACACAAATGGGCTATAATATCTTTCAAACGCTTCAAAACCCCTGGAGCAGACGGTACCTTTCCTGCACTGATCCAAGTAGGGATAAAAATATAACACCTCTGTTAACAAAAATGTTCAGGGCTTGTTTTGCCTTAGAATACATACCGAAAAGCTGGCGAGAAGTAAAAGTTATCATCCCAAAAGCAACAAGGCGTTATAGCGAACAGCCTAAATCCTTCACACTATCTGATAGAATGCAGGTTCTGCGTTGAGGTAGTTTCTTTCTATGTTTACCTCTCCACACGTTTCCAGCTTGGAAAACTGTAGGGTGTAATGCAGCATACCGTATGAATGATACATTTAATTAAAATAATATCGAGATATCTAATGTATATCATGTGATGTAACACTTGTATATTTTAACTGATGGTGTTATAAAGGGTAACCACAGGGTTGTTTATATCAAGTAATAAAAAATATCTTGAATTGATAATCTACGATAGTCACGTTAAGGGTTAAATTCCCATTAATTGTGAAGAATAATAATTGATGATTTGATACGTAGCAGCAATATAGTATTATCTACGATCAAGTTTGACTATAAGTCACAAATATTATTCAAATATAAAATTCAGGATTGTTTGATTCCATTTAACGTGGTATTTTACTACAAAACCAGTAAAAAAGTGAAAGTGAGTGTTGTGGTATGCTGTTGAACTGTCTATCCACATAGTAGAGGTTTCAAAGAGCTACGAGTTTTGATTTGGTCGTGAACAACCCAGGGAGGTGTTTGCTGACTAGAATTTGTTCAGTTAGGAGCTGAGATAACATTCAGGTACAAGATAGACAATCAGAAGGTTAGTGCCCATTTCTTATGAAATATTAAAAAGTTATATAGCGAGTTTGGTGCGGCAAATCATTAAAATTGTAAATATATTTAGAAATTAATTAAGAATTAATTTTCTAAATTTAATAGTGGTTCGAGTACTCGGCTTTTTTCGATCACTATAATTTGAAATTTACATTTTTGGTATTAGGTTATTTTTTAGAAACTCCATTTAAATCAAGTTTGGATATTTAACATTTGATTAAACTATTTTTGACAATATCTATTTATTTTTGTAATGTCAGATCAAACTTCGATGTGCTACTAACAAACTGAAGGTATGAATTTAATTTTGTGAAGTACCTGAAACGTGTATTTGATTTACAAAGTCAAATAATTATTATATTTTAAAAGTAATTGTCTTTTAACTACAAGAGAAAGTTGTTAGTTGAAAATTTACTCATTCAGCTAGGAGTCAGGAATCCCATTGCTTGTAAACTGACTAGTCGAGGTTTTAAAAAACTATAATCACATGACATAATTCTAAATGTCAAATTGATTTATGAGATACGTCAAATCATATTTATTGTATTAAGAAGTAAGGTAAGTACATAATTGAGCTATACCTGATAGTGCTTATTTTTAATGGTTAGTAAAAGGGTATATCTAATTTGATATTAATTGTAATAACACCATAAGAAAGTGATATAATTTGGCTCCTTAAGTGGGGCTAGATATATAACAAGGCTATTGCTGCTATTACTAGGGGTCTTTCACAAGGCCTTTGAAATTCTTTGTAGAGGACCATGTAAGTCTATTCCTATTTCCTTCTCCATTTTAAAGCCATCAGTATACCAGAATATTGTACCTTGGTTGGTTTAAGGGCAGTTTGGTTGCCACTCAGTTCTCTTTGGGAGGATTACAGTGAATTTCCTCTTGAAGTAAAACTTCAGGTCCATTTTGTCTTTGTCCATGTTGAACTCAGGGTCCTCTTTCATTTCTTTGAGAATTTCCATGTGTCTGCCAAGATGTTTGGCATTTTGCCTTTTCCTGTGTGCATTTTGTAGACGCTATCTCTTGTCTCCTTTCTTATTATTAAGGTGAGAGGCGATAGATTGGACATGATCAAAGATTGTGCTCTCACATTTGCCCCGGATTTCCACTACCAAGTCATCTGCGTAACCTTGTACGTTAAAGCCATCTTTGCTTAGTCGATGCAAGATGTCATCTCTTTGATTAGTCGATGCAGGATGTCATCAACTACCAGTGACTCCTCCTTGGGGGCAGCCTCTAACGGCGGTCATTGTCAGCTTGTCGGTTCCTATTGTTGTGGTTATAACTCTGCTTTCTAACATGGCTTTGATCCAACCTAATGTGTTTTATTGCTGCATATTGTATACATTCGTAAGTGGTGTTATCGAAAGCTCCTTCGATGTCCGTAAATATACAAAGAGAAATCTCTTTATCCTCGATGGCCTTTTCAACATTGTAAGGCAGTGCAACACATTAATTGTAGATTTTCCTGGTTGGTAAACAAATTGTTTATGGTGCAGTGGATGTGATCTTAAAGCACCATATTTTATGTGGTTATCCACTATTTTTTCCGTTTTTTTTTTTAAATTTTGGTATTCAGCTAACAGCCGTCAGGCCAATTATAGGCGTCACTGTACATTTTATGGGGACTTCCAACCCCACTAACAACTGTCATGATGTTATTATGACATCCGGGACCAACTATTTTTGTGACAGCCGTAATCACGAGGCGCCGAGAGAAGCAGCCATGGAACTCCCATCCAAGTTCTGACCAGAAAGAGCTTTGCTTAACTCTACTGATCGAACGTGGATGCTTGTTCAAGTTACACCACTCTGGACCCTCCCCTTCACGGAGCCCATGTTGAACCCTCTTACGAAGTTTTTAACTAAGCAGTTAAAGTTTAACTTTTTATTGAAACTATCTTGGTGACAGGGGAAAATTCCTCTTTTTCACATTTAACCCGACAGAAGTTAGGGGACTAACAGTGTAAATAAAATGACGTTTTTTCGAAAACGGTTAAGATTAGCGACATGAATGAAGAGTACTTAATTTTTAGTCAATAGTTAAAGGTATGTAAAAAACGTTGTCCAAAGTTCTTATCATACAGGGCGTAAAAGAATAGGGTTATGAGTGTCACAGCTAGTCCGTCCCTGCAGCTGTGAGTAATTCACAACACTTTCTTGGATAGTAATTTGAAGGGTCTTACCTGGTATACATCATATTAAAAAAAATTGGAATATACGTGGTGGTTCAATAATTATGTGTACAAAACGTGATTCCATTGGAGCTCTTTGGGAGCCCATATCTCCGAAGAGGAGGCCTGCACGAAAAAGTTTATATGAACTTGTAGTATTCTTTTCACGTGTTTTTTTCATATCCGGGAGATTTCCTACATTTTCCCGGACACCCTGTATATTTGTTGTTATTTGCAAGTGATATCGATGTATATAACTGTAAGGTTAAGTGGAAGAACAGCCTATTGCCTGAACTTTCACCAAATAAAGACACTTTATTATTATTATTATCGGTAATTATATTTCTATCCGTTGCATCTACTTTAATTCACCGAAAATTTGCATACTTACCCACCACTTCAACACTTGTTAACTATCTTGCCTAATCACTTTGCATTAATTTGCACAAATACTTCGATTTTAAGTCACTTTGCGTAACAAGGTAATACACAGTTTACTCGCTGCACAGTGGGCTAAAATTAAAAAAAAATTGGACAAAACTCCGAAAATCGAATGTTACCCTTCGAGGGAAACTACCATTTTATGTTGTATGGATGTTGTTAGAGTACTGAATTCTAAAAAAAACAGGTAGTTCGATCGAATCCTGTACGGCAGGTGCACGCACAAAGGTACACTTGCCGAGGAACGAGCGCGACTCGGACGTTTATTCACATTCGTCCGCTCAGAATAAATAGCTGTATATCAGTGAGTAAGTGCTACAAAATCATTCTACAACATGGAGGGCGATCCTCGAGGTATGTATAAAAATTACATATGTATTGAAGCGAGTTTTACAGCAACGTAATTAACGTGGAAAACCTTCAATTGTGACTATTACGAATTTCCATTCTTGTCTACGATAAATAATACATGCATCTATTTAGTTGTGATCTGGCGAGATCTGGCACAGGTTAAAATTGTTTTGTGTAAAAAAGTATCGAGAGATCCAAAAAAAACTGTTCATCAGCGGGCTGTGGAAATTCAACGTATGAAACATATGTTGGTGACATTGTACGTCAATGTTAAATTCGAGGTTAGCAGGTTAGGATTTGCGTCATTTTGTGTCATAACTGACCTGATAACCTCGAATTTGACATTGACGTACAGTGTCACCAACGTATTATTCATACGTTGAATTTCCACAGCCTGCTGAGGAACAGTTTTTTTTGGATCTCTTGATATATGGAACAAAATGGCATAATCGTTACTTCTACTTTTTTCCCCCTTTTTTTATGATTGAATATTGAGTATACTCGTGCACGTTAGCCTGCGTTCAATCGCCTGTGACAAATCTATAGAAAACCTTTATCTTTCATTTCTCAATTCATATATTGAGATGGTTTGATCTAACAACCCCCTTTTTATGTATTTTAATGTAAGAGTTAAACTGATTAAAATAATCTAGCTTGGTATTGAAATTTTAATTTTATTTACTCAAAATAAAAAGTATTATGCCCTCTTTTGTATTTTATTTACCTGCAATTTTATTCTCATAACGCTAGCTCAGTAGACAATCAACTCCATTCAAAAGGGGTGAGTTTCTGATAATTTGTAAAATTTTACCTTAATGTGGTACGCCACTGTGCGCCCAAATTATTTCCAAATACGCAGTCGCAAATGTATACGCTGCTGTCAAATTACACAAAGTAGTTTGAATCTGGCAGTAAGCGTTGTTGACTTTAAAATTCAAACTTGTGAACATACGAACAGGTATTTTATTTAAATTGTAGTGCGTTGGCGGTTATAAATCTCATTTGTTTCAGGAATTAATTTGTCTTATGACGTCAGAAGCAATGCCGTTCGAATTTTAGCAATTGTTAATCTTCACCTAATCTCACAACTGGACTCTGGTTAATAATTTGAAATGCGCCTTCGCTGGCTACTTTAATACACTTGGATCTTGTTCAGTAAGGTTTGCTCTCGTAGTCGTACACATTTCCAGATGGTGCGCTACAACCCTCGGAAAGGTGCTCCAACTGGAATCTGCCACTGCAATAGTCTTCTCCGGTGCTGTTGCTGCTATACGGTCTCGTACAGTTCTCTCTGGTGCGCTGCAGTTGAAATCCCAGGCTCAAGATCCTTATTTTGCCCCGAATCGAAAGTCGAAATCTCGAGCTGTATCTCTGGCGAACGGCCTCGGAAGTGCTTCTTGTGAAAAAATTTTTTTTGTTGGGGAAATAGCTACCCACGCTCTCACAGTAGCTCTGACACTTGCTCAACACAATTTTTTTTTGGTAAAATGGTATTTTATTAGGTAAAAACTTTAATTATAAGGGAGCAAAAAACTGCATGTCATCATAATTTATTCAATTGTTATCTGATCATGTCCGTTATAAACAAATGCTAATCTAATAACTATAAAAACGGAAATTAACCAAGTTCAAATCAGTTACTTTTTAAATTAAATTTTGTTGCCAATTATTAAGTTTAAACATTTCTTATATCTAAAATATTGTCTACATTTTTAATAGTCAAAATGTCTCTTTGCGCCACTACACGTTTTATTAGTTGTGTTGCTTTATTCACTCGCGTAATTGCACTGATTAGTTTTAAGAGTTCACTTCCTGCATAAATGTTTTTCGATGTCCAACTGTTTTCTTTTCACTCGTTTTTCATCCTGTGTTGCTGTTTGCTTTTCCCTGTTTTATCAAGTCATGTCTGCTTCTCACAATTGCTATTTTATGCCTTTATGCCTGCCTCCTTAATTGCTCGCTGCGTTGCAACATTATTATTTTTCTGGCTTATACCTTTTAAGATTGTTCACAAATTGTATCTAATTAGCTATATTGAACTTTGACTTCTACCCTGTGAAAAAAACAATGTTTGCCCCTTTGCGTTCCTTAATCAATTAATTTATTTTGATACAAGCATCTCTTTTTCAATGCATTTACTGATTGACATTTAAATTTAGCATTGCACCTAGATAAAATACCCCAACTCTGTGCTTAGTGTCTTAATTTTCAGACTGTACTGCAAACAGAGCAGAGCCGTAGGGCCTAAGACCATTGCAATATAGGGTGTTGAAAAATGCCTTTTTTGTAGTCATATTACTATTGAGTAATAAAGCTGCTATAGTATACTTATAGTAATATTGCTAGAAATAAGTACCTATAGTAAAATTCTTATAAAAAAATGGGTCAAGCTAAATACCGATTTGAATGGTCAAATCAATATTTTGGTGAGCAATCTTCCTAAACAAAAAGCGGGTTCAATTGAAATTCCACAAGCCTCGAGAAATGAGCTCGAAAAGATTCTGTGTACACTCAAATCCAAGTGGAACGCTGCTAAATACATGACCGAACGATTTCTGGCAAAAAATGAAAGCTGGCTGAATGAGTCTACAAAATAAGGGTAATTTGAAAAGAAAAATTAAAACTGAGCAATCGAGAGGAAGAGGAAATGGGTGGGAATCCTCCTGATCCTGGAATTCCCGATTCATTCAAACTCTAAATGTCACAAAACTTTTTCACTCTCTTGTTGTAGATTTTGTTGATTGGGAAACAAGCGCACCCAGAAAAAGATGTACTACATCCTAGAAGCAGTGGTGGGCGACCAAGTAATCCATTTTCTGAATTCTGCGATCACACGAAACATCGGAAAACTGTAGAATTGCGCAAGGAATACACACACAACGAGCTTGCTTTCGCTACGAAAGTTAGCCCCACACGAGCTGATAAGTATCGAGCCGCTTTAAAAAAATCATGTCAATCGGCATCGGCAGAGGAAATTTCTTCCGATATTGCACTGTTTCTCGTCTTGAATTCTAAACTGTCGAAAGCACAGTATCAAAACATTAGGAATACAGTGAAATCGCGAAGTACCTAAACGTATTCTCCCACCTTATCAATTCGTTTTGGAAGCAAAAAAACGCTGTTACCCGACCAAGGTGCATCTTAGATTGGTAGCGTTGGATAATTTCTATATTGGAAGAGCTGGAGCATCCCCATAATTCGATACCATAGGTACAGACGGGCTTTAGAATGGTTTTGTACACAAGTAATTTGTTATTTAAGGATAGGCATGAATGTTTTCCTAACAGCTAGTACATTTTCTTACATCGGATGTCGAGTTCTTTTCTTTTCTGTAATATGGGTCTTCCAGGTTAGTTTACGATCGAGGTGTATTCCTAGATATCGGACAACATCTGAGTGAGGAACTGGAGTGTTGTTCATGATAACTGGTGGACACTGTTGTCTCCTTAAGGTAAACGTGATATGGGTGGATTTGGCTTTATTCACCTTTATTTTCCATTTTTTCAACCATTGGGAGATGACGTTAAGGTGAGTTTGGAGAGCGAGTGTGGCTGTTCCAGGAGAGTTATTGCATGCAAGAATGGCTGTATCGTCCACAAAGGTGCTGGTTACAGTTTCATCGTTAGTTGGCAGGTCAGCAGTGTAAAGTGTATATAGGATTGGTCCCAAAACACTGCCTTGGGGAACTCCTGCGCTTATCAGATGATAAGATGACACTTCGTTACCAGTTTTAACTTGAAAGTGACGGTCAGCTAGGTAAGATTTTAGGAGTAAATAGTATTGGTGTGGGAAGATTGTTTTAATTTTATACAGGATGCCTTTATGCCAGACCCTATCGAACGCTTGTTGAACGTCAAGGAAGAGCGCAGAGCAGAATTGTTTGTTCTCAAAGGCTTTGTTTATAATATCTACCAAAACGATTGCACTGTTGGAATGGTCGAATGGGCATGCCGGAAGCCGAATTGGTGTTTAGGGATATGTTCTTCGAGGTGTGAGTCTTCTTGAATTCTGAGTAATATTAATTTCTCCAGTACTTTGGAAATTATTGGAAGAAGGCTAATTGGTCTATATGAGTTTACCTCATAGGGGGGTTTGCCTGGTTTTAAAATCATGATGATTTGAGCAAACTTCATTTGAGTGGGCCAGTAGGTGAGTCTCAGGATAGTGTTGAAGATTATTGTTATCATTGTTATTCCTTTTTTTGGTAATTGTTTTAGAATTTTTGCAGTAATGAGGTCAAATCCAGGCGCTTTATAGTTTTTGAGTCTATTAATTTCACGTTTTATCTCATTGGGTGAGAGAGCTCGAATTGGCATCGAGAGTTGGAGAGGGGCATCGAGGTACTCGTCGATGTCAGCATCTTTGTCGTCCTCGTGTGGTTTGTAAACCTCGGCAAGGTGTAGTGCAAATGCTTCTGCCTTGTCTAATTCTGATCTTGCCCAAGTACCACCTTGAGTTTGTATGGGGGGTACGGATTTTTGGGGTCGTTTGAATCTTTTAGTGGCTTGCCAGATTGAGTGGTCGTTAGGTGAGAGGTTAGTGAGGAAGTGCTTGAACTCTTCATTGCATAAAATTTTAGTGCCTGTTTCAGTTTTCGAGTTAGACAGTTGTACTTTCGTTTGTTGGATATACTGTGACTTCGTTGCCAACTGGCTCTGGCTCTGCGTTTTTCAGCTATTAACTGTTTTATTTGTAGCGGAATGTTCTGATTTTGGGGTTTTTGTTGAGGTAAGGGTGTACTATTCCATCCTGCTTGTTGAATAGTCGAAATCAGATGGTTGGTAGCTTGTTCAAGTTCTTCCGGAGTCTTTAGACTGACATTGAGATTTAAATGGTCATTTATATATTTCCGGAAGTAGGTCCAATCTGTAGTCTTATTGGTCAGTGTAGCAGGGTCTTCTTTAATTATTACAGTTGTACTGAATGTTAGGATAATTGGTGAATGATCCGATGAAAGATCATAATTGTCATCAATTTTGAGAAAGTTGTTGGATATTTCGTTAACAAAGAAGAGATCTAGAAGGTCCAGAATTTTGTTTTGGTCTGTCGGCCAGTAAGTAGGTTTACCGGTACATATAGGTATATAATTCTTGTCTTGAACAGCTTTAAAGAGTTCCCTGCCTCGAGCAGTGGTGAGTCTCGAACCCCAGTACGTATGTTTAGAGTTGTAGTCACCTCCAGATGTGAATCGCTTACCTAGCGTTTCAAAGTAGCGGTTTAGATTTTCTTGGGTAATTGTATGTCTTGGTGGACAATAGACGGCTGACAGAATTATGGGACTAGGTAGGCTGGTTACTTGTATTGTTGTGGCTTGTAAATAATTTGATTCGAATGGTGCTAATTCGTGGTGTTTTATAGCTTTCCTTATTAAAATTGCTGTCCCTGCATGAGCTGTACCATCTGGGTATTTTGTGTGATAAATGTCATGGCTGGTTATGCTAATATAAGTCCTTAAAGTGAAATGAGCTTCGGCTACCAGCATTACGTCAATTTGGTTTATTTTCAGGAAGAGAATTAATTCATCTTTGTGTTGTTGTAAGCCATTGGCATTCCACTCGGCAATTCGCAGAAAACTAGCCATTATCCTAATTTGTTAATGACGGTGGAGAGCATGGTAAGTATCATTGAGTTTTGCTGCATTAATTGTTGAAATAAATTTTTAAACTCTTCCAGGAATTTAGTAAGGGTGACGTCGGATGGTGATTGGACTGTAGCTGGTTGAAAATTTTGTTTTACTGTTTGGGCGTATGTTGGGTTTTGGTATATTGGAGTGGCTCTTTTCTTTTGATGTAAGTCTTGGTAGCCTCTGCAGCCTCTGTAGTTTGCAGGATGGTTGCCCCCGCATAAGGCACACGTTGCTGGGGTATCTCTTGTTTTAGTACAAGTTGATGTGCTATGGTTTTTACCACATTTAACACAGGCATAGGGTTTATAACAATATGTCTTTGTATGTCCATAAGCTTGACATCTCATACACTGGACTGGTTCTATGCGTTTCTTTGGTGGTTCTACTTTGATGCACATGTTTAGTAGGGTTCTTAGTTCGTATATCGTTTTATTGTTGTCTGCGGATTCAATGTCAAAAAAGAATAAAGGTAACGATGTTTTGTCAGCCCTACTTTTGACATTGTACGCATTTCTAATCTTATGACCCAATTGTTCCAGTTCAGTTTTTATGTCATTAGTGGCGATAGTGGGATGCAAATGTCTGATAACTACACGGAATGCTTTTTCTTGTTTCAATTGGTAAGCGTGGTGTAATATTTTCTTTTCTTGTAGAAATTTACTAAATTTGCGATAATTATCCACCGTCTGTACATTTATTTTAACAACGTTGTCGCTCATGTCCGGGTAATTAACAACTCCGTGTACAAAGATGGGAGGGGGGTTATGGGGTCAAATTTGTTGTTGTTGATGTGCTGGGATTTTGCTCTGGCCTGTCCTGTGACAATATATCAAATCTGTTTGACTGATGTAAGAGATTTTTTTTTGTAACTGACTGTGAAGCTAGGGTTTCTTTTGGTGTTACGGAGATTGCAACGCGTTTTCTTTTGTTTTTATTCTGTACTTTCTGCCATGAGTACTCATTAGACAATGTGTCTGTTTCCGCATCAGATATATCATATATATCTATGTTCGAGTTAGTGTCGATTTCAGATCTCTGGGAGAATGTATTTGACGTCATGGGTAAGGTATACGGTTGGGCAGTCGGGTACGGGTTGTATAGGTTTGGTGATTGAAAAGCAGTGTGAACAATCTGGTTTGGATGCTGTGTATTTCCAGCGAATGGGAGTTGTTGGTGATAATATGGACTATATTGCATAATACTGGGTTGGGCAAGGTTAAGATTTGGTGGTATACCGCCTCCAAAGCCGTTGCCGCCCCCGGCCGGTATTATATTTCACAATGCGATACAATTCAGAATTTTTATAAATTTTATAGTCCGCAAACAAATACACAAGTAAATGTGGTTACTTCTGGAACGCCAGTGATTGTAGCACTATCACTTAACGGTCAGAACAGCACGTCCGCTTAGTTTAACTGTTTGCGCTAGAATAAGATCATTACTGACTTTTAAAAAGTTGGAAAATGAGCTATTTCCAACTTGTAACTTTCCAAACGGTTGGAAAAGTGATTGCCGTTGCAGCGGTTGGAAATGAATCCATTCCCGACCGCTGTGTAGGTAGGGACACTGGGAATATCGTTCATCCGTTCATGCGCGATCCATTCCCGACCGCTGTGTAGGTAGGGACACTGGAAATCTCGTTCATCCATTCATGCGCGTCACAACCTGTCGTATCATAATATAATAATTTTTCCAATTATTGTTTAGAATAAAGTGGTTGCGAATAAAATAGTATACATACCACGGTGAAAAGTTTCATTTCTGTCTCGAGAAAAAGTTGACCTCAACGCTACGCGTCTCAGTTAACTACTTAATCTCTCAACAGGAATGAAACACTTTCCACTTCGGTATGTAATATACTATTACACACGTCTACTATGGCAAATACTACACCAAATACATACACTTTATATACAGTTATTTATATATATTTATTCCTAATTCAGTACGTAAAACATGCTTAGAGCCGGTCATTGAAATTAAAGGTTAAAATTCATTCATGTTGAATAAAGCGTTAATTTATTAAAAATGTTTTTAGTGTAACTTTACACTTTGGCAGTGGAAGTTCCCTCACGTAATCAGGCAGACAGTTAAAACATACAGCCCCATACTAGATAAGGCCATTGCGACCAGCATTCAGTCTACAAATTTGGTCTAATTTTGACATTATTCCTAGTATTATGAGAATGAACATTGTTGTAGGTAGTAAAAAGATGCATATTTGACGAGTGCCCCCAGCATATTACAGCATAACTCAGCAATGATGCAATTACAGAATGGTAAGCTATTTTTCATAATCTTTTGAAACAGCACCATAGTCTATAATTAGTTGTCTTATTAAAAATAAGTTTTTCGAGATATTTTTCGATATATTATCGATATGCATATTCCACGAAAGCAATGGATCCATGCAGACCCCTAGAAATTTCATGCTATTAGGATCTGTAAAACCATTTATTTTTCGTTGAGAGAAGACCATGACCTGTGTTTTCTGCTGGTTTAGGATCAGATCATTTGCAGTAAACCAAATTGATAAATCATTTTGTACTGCTTTTATCTCATTAAGTAAAACGAGATTAGAATTTGACTTTATTGCCGTAGTGTCATCTGCAAACAGCGTTATGTCGGTTTCTGGTGAGCCATTGTGCAGATCGTTGATGAAAATTAAAAATAACACGGGACCTAATATTGAGCCGTGCGGGACTCGCTGAAGGATATTTTCCACAGTGAATTTGAGGTCATTACATCATGTGTATTGCTTTCGGTTATCTAGGTATGAACTAATCATATTCAAGCTTTCCTCCTGGAAACCACTATATCACAATTTATTGTTTAATTAACAGCTATGTGATGTTTGGTTGAACAAATAACAGAGAATTTATTAGCATAGCTGTTAATGAAAATATATAAATCATCAATTTTATTACGAATTGACTATACATTATATGCAAAAACCGATATGGTACAGCTTACAGGTTCTAGATGGAAGCATGGTGAAAACTGAAACTAATGTCAGAATCTAGTAATTTCCAAGTTTTGTATTGGTAACACTTTTGACATCTATCATATTGACATTCAATCGTTAACCTTATTTAAGCTCAATGACACAATAAATCGGAGGCGTACTGAATATTGTGGTATGGCGCATTTCAAAACAGAATTAAGAACACACATAAAAATAGAGACAATAACAATAGCAATAACAAAATAACAGAATCAACAAAATCCACAGCAACAGTAATTTTCACACTTTAAAACACAAATAATCTGTCATACGACGTTAGTCACTGCACTAACGAAATCCCTCTACCCACCGCTACTGATTACTTGTCATTTAAAATATAACCAAACTTTGTATGTTTGACAATTACTTCTTTCCACATATTGCTAATTCAGTGAAATCAAATATCATCGCGCCTTTCATGGCCTACCTTGAGAGTCAATCTAGATTGTGTAAGCTGTACCCTTGTTACCGACAAATACTTGCTGTCTACGCTGATCACCATTGTTTGTAATAAGGTCTATTGCAGGGCCGTCTGGATGGATGGGATTTGCTGCTTTTAGCTGTTACACTTGCGTTTTTGTTTGTTAAAAGTACAAGGAACTTTCTTCTGTCCAGGTCATAAATTTCAGCTTATTAACTTCCATGACTACATTTACACGGTAATTCAACGGTGGTGTTATTTAAACCGTTGTTATTAAAACTCGTGTAAAACGTGCGTTTACACAAGGGGTGTTGTACAGGCGTTAAAGTGTACGTTGGTGTTAGCGTGGTGTTATCTAAAACCTCGTCGCAGTGTGACCAACTGCTTCGAGATTTTCCATCGGTAACTCTGTCAGATGTTGTCTGTTATTATAAAATTATAAACATAACCGCTGTAACCTACAAGATTAATAACACAGCGGAGTGACATTGGTGTGGTTGACAACTGCGACTCAGAACAACCAACCATCTTTATAATTATGTTGGTAGTCCTGTTTCAAAACGAGTGTAAGTCTAAAGTATCCATTTATAAGTGCATTTTTCACCCGCTTACTAACGTCACGCCTCTTGGCGAAGTGGTGTAGCGTTAGTAAACCGGTGCTAGTAAAACCGGCGTTAAACCCCATTTACACTACAATTTACACCGGTGTTAACAACAACCGATGTTGTAACACCGGTGTTAGCGGACCGTGTAAATGTAGTCCTTAACAGCATTATTTACCTGCTCGTTGGTAATAACCATCTTGTTTGATTTTGCTGAGCGAATTATTTGTCTAATTAATAATTAGAAATGAGAAATAATTTATAGGTTATGTAATATCAATCTTGGAACTCACATCTCGACTTACCGAAACAATTTCAAAGTAGCTAAGCTAGCTTTCAAAATAACTGCTGTCTTCTTGGTGCAAATGAAATAAAAAGTCGGAAGTTCGTATTGCAGGGCCGCCAAAACTTGCGTTTTCGTTTATTCCAAGTACAAGGAACTTCTTCTGTCCATTTGCATTCATCAATGGCTTCGTGCATGAAGTTTTTTGATTTGCTGCTGTCGTCGTTCAAGTTTATCACATCGGTCATAAGTTGCCGCTTATTAACTTCCATAATAGCATACAATTTTATTCAAAACTACTTACCTCACATAACCGTGAAGCATTAGTGGGAGTCCAATTTTTGTTTTTGCAAAATTTAGACCAATAATCCCGTTGTTGCAAATTTTTGGGAAATCTGAACAACGCTGTTCCCTTACCTTGCTTTGTACTACAATTATCTGATGCACAGTAGACCATTATCACAGAATTAATACTTGTAGCCACTGCTAGAAGACTTAATCACCACAAAGGAAACACGAGAGAGGCCACGCATAAAAATTTGCGGAAATATAGGTTATGTAACGTAAACATTGGAGACACGCCTTAAAACGTAGGGCTTCGATTTCTTTGCTTCGGCCGTTGGTAGTGTTCAGTAAGCAGATATAAATTCTCTTTATTATTAACCAAAATGAACTTGCCTTGAAGCTGTGTCAATAGTTTTAAAAAACACAAGTAATAGGCATTATAAGTAATTGTTTTCTGTGACAATATCGCTATTAAAAGTAACGGTACGTTTATTTGCAAAACTCCGAAAATAGAAACGTACAAATGCAACCATGGTACTTTTGATCCTGTAAACATGACCTGTAGTGTTGTGCAGTATTATATAGGTATGATGATGATGATGGAAATATAGAATTCACTTATTTGATTAGGAACCCAAAAAAAACCCTATAACAATTATTGCAACACAAAAAAAAGGATTTAAAAAATATCATTTGTGGTATTTGATAACTCTTAAAAGTTTTGGACATTTAAAAGTGCACACTCGAGTGCACAGTTTTCAATTTTTATTTTTCAGCATTTATAAGATGTACGAAACTATCCACACTTCGTTACCTTAAATATCAGAATTTTAAATTATATTTCGTAACCAGTGACCTAAATAACCCCTACAATTAGGGCTTGAAAGAATGGATTTTAACTTCAAAATGTCCGCCATTTTGAATTTAAAAATGGTAATTTTTTATCATATAATTTGTTATAAAGCGACTCAAAAAACACCTAGAATAAAGCTTTGAGCTAAAAACAAAAAAAGTCCGCCATTTTGGATCAGCCATTTGTAAATCTGAATTTTTGAGTTCATATTCGTAATCAACGACCCCAAAAATTTGTGAGTACCAAATTTCAGGTAAAAAATGTACTTTTGGGTTTTATCCAGGAATTCGGGATTCTCGCCAACTGTGCGCTGCCATGTTGATGCACTACAATGTGAATACTCGAGAAGTAAAACATTACATAACGTTTAGTGATTTTTAATAGTAAAAAGCATAAATATAAAAACAGTTGTATTAAATTATATTAATACTATTAAAATGCAGTAATAAGCAATACGTTTTACAGTGAGAACACAATGATGCAGTCGCTCCTTGAAGGTGGTTCATTGTGGCTTCTTTTTAGGGACAGGCACACGAATGCTCATTAGGTTGCACAAGTTGTTTCGGATGGGTTTCACAACGTCCACCGGATCTTCCCAGTTCGTGCTGCTAAGTAAATTCATAACTTCATCCAAATTTTCTGGTGGGATAGTGCTACTGTCACCATACACTAAGAGAGATTCATAGAGTCGATTCGAAGTTGACCGCCTGACATAGTTCTGACGATGGCACAACAAAATGCTGAGCTGCACCAGGGCGGTAACACACACATCACTCTTAATCTGCAAATTGAATTGATTAAAATTGGCTCATATTTTCATTCCGTGCCTCTCACTTGTATAAACTGGCACAGAAGATCAATTCCGTCAATTAATTTATAGATATCTTTGCACCCCGATATTTCTAACTGAATTAGCTTTAAAATTTTCTTGGGAAAGTCGGAGTTGGGATTGGTTATAACTACAGAAACACAGCCGGAACCCATCAGCTTGTTTAGAAACCGGAACATAGGCACAACTATGCGATCTACTTTTTGGTAGTCCCAAAATATTTTATGGATTATGTCACAGTATCGAACAATTTCTGATGCACCTTTCGTTTCCTCTTCCGATTTCAAGTATGCAAAGAGAGATGTACTAGAACTTTTGACCTGAAAATAAAATTGAGAATTAGTAGAGGCAATGACCTGTAATACTCATAGTGGAAGTTCAAAGGTTTGGTTCATAAATAATATTGTCTTTTCGAAATTGCTTTTAAACATGATCACTCGAGTTGAAAATAGTTTTATTGTTTATATTGTTTATAAGTGCTTTCAAATAATCAAATGAATCAACATTATTAATAAAAAAATTAGGTTTATGGGGAAACTATATCATGTTCTAGTTATGTATTACCAGTTATGACTGCATAACTGGTAATAGCACATTGTTACGAGTGTTCTGTTCAACCAACACTGTTGATACAGGGCTGTAAGATATTTCTAAAAGTAGGAGTTAAATACATACAGTTGCAGGCACAAGATGGTGCACGTTAGTAAAATAATTTTTATTATAGATGATTTTTGAAACATTCACGGCCATTGTCATTAAGTAACAAACGACTTCCGGGATTGGACCGTGTCATGATTGAGATCGAAGAACTCAACGTTTCGCCCACTTTCGTAAGGGGCTTCATCAGGAGGAAAAAAGCAAAAGAGCATGGTAACTCAACGTGTTAACCACGTCAGAGGCGAAACAGTCAAGTTTCGCCTCTGACGTGGTTCACACGTTGAGTTACCGTAATATCTATGTTATATCTAGCTACTTTCTTGTTTACCGGGTTTCAGCATTGTCCTTATGATCCAGGTTCCCAGTTTTAATACGTTTCGTTTTTTGTGTTTTTAGTTTTTTCTTTCCATATTCTTGTCCTTTTTTCTTTGCTTTGGTTGTTATCGTGGGTTAATCTGATTTCTTTATTTGCTATTGGTGTTCTATATTGTCTTTGTTAATTTTGGTTTTTAGTTCTTCTATTTTTTATCTCTTTACTCTTGATTGGTGTAAATAATGTTTGGATCATTTTGGGTTTCTTCTTATTTGATGTTGAGCTTATAGTTGTCATGCTTGCGCTTGCTGATTCTTTATCTAGGATTTCTTCAGATTCATCTGATCCAAGTTTAGATCTGCCTCTTTTAGGGCATTTTTCTTCTCTGTTTTCTTTTTCAGCTTTTCTTTATTTCTTTGTTAGTTCATTTTCTTTAATATCTCAATTTTCTACTTCCTCTTGATCCATAAATTCCTCTTCACTCATTCACCTGATTCATTTCTTATTATATTTATTGGTTTTTGTCCTTGGTGTTTTTGGTTTGTGTATATTTTTCCATCTATTATTAATTTATCATACTTGATATATGCTTGTTTTACTTCTTTTCTTGTGCTGCGATTAACATGGGTTTCAATAGTTTTCTTTCCTGTACTACTTCTTTTGGGAAATCGTCTATGTAGATGTTTGTGTTTTGTAGTTTTTTCTGTGTGTTATTATACTTAATTTGCATCTATATTTTTATTTAATTTCAATAATAAATGGACATAGTCCTTTACAGAAAAAAGAATACAAAATGCAGAATACAAAATTAACACCGATTGAAAGAGTGGACGTTGCTTTCTCATTCAAATACCAAAGTAAAGTTTCTGGCTCAATTATAAAAATTACTAAATGTTGGATCCAGAACATCGCAAGAGAGATCATTGCACAACTTATAGATGCGACTTAAAGGGTTGTTTAATGTGTACGATGATGAGTAGGTTGATAGAACGAAGGTATTAGTGATTCTCGATGAACGTTTGGGAACCCTGAGATTAAGTTTATTCAACAGAAGGGGGTGGTCAACTTGGCTATTTACTAATTTGTAAAGGAACAGCAGAGCGTAACATTTACGAAGAGATTCTAATGAGGGGATCTGTAAGGCTGTAGACACTTCTCTATAATTATGGTTAATGAATGGGTCCGGTAAGCCCAATCGAGAGGCTGCTATTCTATAAAATTTATGCTGTATTGTCTCTAACGAATCAACGTAAACTCAAAAACTGGAAGACCAGACCACTGAACCAAACATCAGTATAGGATGCACAATCATAACACAGTGACTTTAGGACAGCAACTGAATTAAATTTTTTAAAAATTCTTCGAACAAAACCCAGTAGTTCTATTTTCTTATTGGTTTCGGCTAGTTTTTGTTTTGTTTTGTCCATTTTTATACTTAGGTTTCTTAATTGTCTTTTTATGTTTCCTAACATCTCCGTAATTATGTCTATTTTCCGTTCCATTTTGACCTCGTCGTTGTATAATTTGTTCTATGTATTTAATGTTCCTGTATGTGTTTTGTCCTATTGTATGTATTTTACTGTCCACTTCCACATCCTCTGATATTTATAACCTTTATCTATTTTACTTGTTATTCTGCTTTTTATCATTATTATACTGTTACTTCTGTATGTTTTTCTTTATTCTTGTCTTTATTGGGTTTTGCTTGTTTTTCAGGTTTTTATTTTTCCTTTAACACTATTGTTTAACACTTTAGTGCCTGCTGTACTTTGATAAGCACCTTTCATTATCACTCCCCACTAAACGTCCTGCTCGTATCTTCTGAATCTTAATCAAAATTTATACTAAATGTCCTGGGTTCCCCACCACTCGAACACACACGACACCACCCCGTCGCGTCATGACACCAGCCCCCCCCCCCCGTCACAGAGGGGAACTCGCCCTGCCTGTAGCCCACGCTACGCGTTTTTACCCAGCCCTAGCTTCAGGCAGAATGCGCCCCACCCCGGGCAGTGGCCGCTTTGATACTGCGGATGCATTCAATACCACCATGCAGCACGATCCCGCGCCGATATTAACCCAGAACGGTTGGCCTATTTCTATGCTATATATCTCCTTAAATATTTCTTATTCTGTTCTTAATTCTGTCGTCTACTGGAGATCTGATCTTAACCCGGCATTGGTCGCTACATGAGCGATTCTCTCACGTTTTTACAAATTAATTCGCCATTTTAGTGTATTGACAGGTACGGCCCCGCCAATTTTTTTAATCCCCACCCTATTTGTCAAGCACCGGCTAGTGGTATTATTTCATGAAAAAAACAAGGCACAGTGCAATTGTGACAAGTAGTTTGGTAGGTGCGTGCGCTAGTGTGAGCAAATCGCTCATTACGCGATTAACCACGTTTACTTTTATATTTTTGTATTTGTTCTAAACATTTTTGATTTTGCGATCTTGCCAACGAGCCATTTGCATGAAACATACCACATATACCTGCCCTAATTATTTACAAGTTCCGGATGAGTCGGATACAAACTAAAGATCGAAGCAGAGTTTATATTATATCTTTTTTGGATTTGAATTTAACGATTTGAGTTGTATTTACACATGGTGTAAAAAATAAAGTTTTGTATATTCAGTGAATAACTTTTTATTTTAATTTTAAGGTATGACATTAACAGATATTGCCACATTATGATTATAAAGTAATAATTGCCAATTCTGAAAAAAATACACGTATACATTCAAAATGTCAGCTGTGAGAGAAACGCTCACGCGCGACCAACGACGCGAAACTAAACCTAGCGACTAATCCCGGGTTAAGAAGACTCTAAAAGAAAGTATAAACGCTATCGTGTGTCGTTGTGTACTCCTGCTCTATCACCTCCTTGTGCGCTTTCCTTTCCACACTCAGCTTGACATCAATGGGGGCATACCTACTCGAAGGGTCAACCATTCTGTACACAGTAGTATTACAGAATAAAAACACCTAACCGACTCAGAAGCGACACTCGCGGCGGCGCCGAATAGCTGATTTCAGCTATGGCGACCACATTGAAAGAGAATAGATCAAGCATCATATGTTGGTGGCACTGTAAGTCTATGTCAAATTCGAAGTTAACAGGTTAGGTTTTGCGGCAGCCTGTATCACAACTGACGCAAAACCTAACCTGCTAACCTTGAATTCGATATAGACTTACAGTGCCACCAACATATTATTCTTGATCTACTCTCTTTCAACATGGCCGCCATAGCTAAAATCGGCTACTCGGCGCTACCGCGAGTGTCGCGAGTCCATTAGGTGTTTATTCTGTGGTAGTATCTTGTTTCTTTAGTGTATGCTACTCTCCGTACAGATATCTGTTATTTGTGTTACCTATCAGCCAGCGGGTTAGAGAGCCGTTAACCCAGATCGACTCTTTGAAGGTATCAACTTTTACTCGAAAAATATGCTGGATTGTTTTTTCAAGAGACAATCCTAGGTGTGCGTTTTTAAATGTAGTCAGAAATTACATTGACAGTGACAGAAAAAATTCGTTTTGTGAGATTTTATGGACTAAAAATGCACTTACCAAAGTTTCCGTCAACCCACCAACACTGCAGACTAGCCCCAGCAAGAGGTGGTAGCTGTAATCAGGAAATTCGACAAGCCTAACAAATTTTGGGAATGTGATTGCCGCCGAATTCCAGTTCAGTAACTCGCACTCGTCCTTCGGAAATATTTCCATTAAAGCATCATGGTTTGGAATGTTAGGAACCGGGGGGTTACTGTTGAAATGAGCATGACATTAAATTATTTCGCAGTTTACTGACTGCCACTACCTGTGAATAAAGCTATAAAATATCCTTCGGCTAAAGCCCTAGTACGGTCAATCTTCTCAACAGCCTGCTGTGCAATGCCCACAGCGATTTTGCCCACAAGTGTTGGCTCTAACAACTCTGGCTTCCTCTTGGTCAGTAGGAGCGTTAGAATCTGCAGCCCTGTCATGGACGCTTCTCGCACCCATGCACCTATGTCTCCCCGATTTTCTTGAGTGTATTCATTTAGGCCATCCAGAAAAGTTTTGTATATTTTACGTATGTAATCTTCAGAGAAAGCTATTAAACAAGCTATTAAAATACTGCCATAACGACTGACTAATTTTACCAACCTGCTCCAAAATCTTCTTCTAATGTAACGCAGATCGATGTTAAAGCTTTAACAGCGTCTCTTCGGCTTTCTGCCCATTTGAGGGTGGCTGGTGCTATGAGCGTGGCTTCTATTAAGGAATCAATAATATCTGCTAAATGAAGACGCAGCATGAATGCCGGCACTGCACCCAGAGCCAGAGCATGCCCCATTCGGGTAATTTGAATGGGCGCCGATAACTCAGTGATGTAATTTTTTATAATTACTGTCTGCTGTTCCATTAGTTGAGGAGATGCCGCACAGTAGTATTCATATAATAATGATGGAATTGCTGCTATTGCTGCGGTTCTTATGTTAGTAACATCATACGCCAAGCATTCGTCTATAAGCTTCAACCAGTCAGCTAGAACATATTTATAATTATAGTTATGACATTCAATTTCTAAATTCAAAGTTATATTAATTTAAATTTTTTGTTATGTAACAGTTATTTACATTACAAGTGTGGTAGGTTGCATTTTACAGTCCAAGGTTTTAATTTTTGAAGCACGACGTAAAGCCGAATGCTCTAATAAAACCGAGTGCTGTAATAGATATTAACGATACAAGTTTGATTATGAGCATCTTAACGAAACGAGTTTGATTGCCAAAACGAGGCGGTGAGCCGAGTTTTGCGGCAATCAAACGAGTTTCGTTGTGTGCCATAAGCAAACGTGTATTGTTCAATATTTTATCTTCATCAATATACTTTGGTTCACTGTATAAAAAGAGTGCGGTAATATTCATTACCGCACTGAGTGCAGTAATGAAGCTCTTAACGATACTAAAATTAATTTGGTTAAGACGCTATAACAACACGGATGAAGATAATAGATATTAACGATACAAGTTTGATTATGAACATCTTAACGACACGAGTTTGATTGCCAAAAACGAGGCGGTGAGCCGAGTTTTGCGGCAATCAAACGTGTCTCGTTAAGTGCCATAAGCAAACGTGTATTGTTCAATATTTTATCTTCATCAATAAATTCTGGTTCAATGTATTTCTTCATACAAAAAGGGTGCGGTAATATTCATTACCGCACTGAGTGCGGTAATATCTATCCATTACCGCACTGAGTGCGGTAATATCCATTACCGCACTCAGTGCGGTAATACAGTTCTTAACGATACTAAAATTGATTTGGTTAAGAGTCTATAACAACACTGATGAAGATAAAATGTTTAACGCAGGGGAGGGGTACTGCATACATTTTTTGGTCTTTAATAGTTTCTATATATTCGAGATTTTATTCACTTGTACCATATACAGATTGTGTGTGAGCAGTAAGTATAACATGTTCATTAAAAAGTCCATAAGGGACTGCTGTAAAAATTCAAACGTATGAATCATATGTTGGTGGCACTGTAAGTTTATGTCAAATTCGAAGTTAGCAGGTTAGTTTTGTTGTCAGTTTCTGTCAAAACTGACGGAAAACCTAACCTGATAACCTCGAATTTGATATAGACTTACAGTGCCACCAACATATTATTCATACGTTTGAATTTCCAATTTGGACTTTTTAATGAATATGTTGTACATATGGCTTAAAATTTAAAAGGATTGTTAAGCAATATGCATGTTTAATTATTATTATTCATTGGCAACCTTCTAATTGAAAGCATGGTGAAAAGAATACAAGGTGAAACGTTCCAGGAGATGTCAACCAATCTCCAATGGGCCTAATCAGGAAATCAATCATGGCCACGATCATGGTGTAACCATAGCTGCGATCATATATTGTTGCTGACACTGTCAGTTGATGTCAAATTCGAGATTAGCAGGTTAGGTTTTTCGTCAGTTTTGACACAGGCTGACGCAAAACCTAACCTCGAATTTGACATCGACAGCATCTTCAACAATACACTTCAGTACATTCTTTCCCTTTGTCGGACAATTCCTTATTGGTTGAATTTGAGGCTCCACCCACAATGCATCATTACACCTTGTATTCTATGCATCATGATTGCAAGGTTATTTATAATGCAATAATCACAAAACGTGTGTTACTTAGTGATTTTAAAGCATTGTACAGTTGGCGCCATCGAATAATAAAAATCAGAAAAAAATGCCGTGGCAGCGAGAATCCCTTCACATTTCGAAATTATACAAATTTAAAAATGGCCTACTGCAATTAACTACAAAACAGATATAGATAAATTAAATATAATTTACCACAATTTACTTTAAAACAGTTTCAAATTTATCAAGTTTTTATTTCTTTTTTTCAATATAATAGCTATTTAAGTAACAAGGAATGTTAATAGGCGATACATTCCGAGTTATCTTATTATATTTTTCCCGCTGCTTATCGAAATTTTCCTAGATTTTTGAAAAAAATCGTTTGATTTGTCACCTGTCACCAGGATTAGTTTTCGTGAGTCGTGTTACCTGTGAGTGTCATATGTCACATAAACACTTGCAATTTATAAACAAAACGTCTAAATCTGCATATTGCTTTGCTAATTTTATTATCCTAGGAACTTAATAATAATATTAAGTTCCGTTGTCAAGAAAAAGCAGCAAACAAATAGAATCACCAACTTACATGATCAGCAGCGGGAAAAGAAAATTTATTGATTACTAGTTGTGACCCACCCGGCATTGCCCGGGATAATATTATGTGAACCTATGCGTGTATGTTTTGAAAATCACGATTTTTCAAATTTTCCGGTGGATTTTCTCAAAATTTTCAATTCAATTCTGTTAATTTTCATACACCAAAAACAATGGTTGTAGTAATTTAGAAACCTTCACGGGCGTGTGCACAACAACTCACCAAAGTTTCATCGCAATCGGGTGAATAGTATAGGAACGCATATGGGAAAAACAAAATTAACATTTATTTTTATATACAGGGTGTTCGGTAAAGAATGGGACACCGATTAGTCATAGATTTCTTACGTTATAATAAATCGATTAAGCCTGATATACGTTAGTACAAAGTCGCTTCAGTAAGAAGTTATAGGGCCTTGAAGTTCAATTTTTTACTTTTTATTTTTTTTTTATTTTCACAAATGTAGAGATATCGATTTGAAATCTGGTATACATGCTTACTATTATGTACTGCACTAATAATTTTTTTTTCATAAATTAGACTTAACTGTAAGGGG